>JPJS01000027.1:0-11443 GCA_000750665.1 Pseudogymnoascus sp. VKM F-3557
GTGAGAGAGAAGGTTGGAGTTTGAGCTGTTTTTGACTATGGTTCTGTGATAGCCTGTGCGTAATATAATTGAGGGGATGCAGCAGCTAGGTTTATGAGATGACTATAAACAACATGTTTTACGTGTTAACCTGTCGCCAAGATACTAAGCTCGGCGATGCTGTAAATAAACACGGCGTCACGAAGAGTTGAGAAAACGGGTACGTGCGACCGGGAATTCGGACCTGCTTCCCATTCATCTCCGATCCGGTGTCTACATGTGCGTAGTTGAGAACTGATGATGAAGTTGAAATTAATCTACTTCAATTTCAATAATAAGCCCTCTCCTCCTGGTTTTAGTTCAACTTGATCACAGTTCGGGTTTTCGGAACTTCATCTGGAGATCTCTCTACATCGGAGCGCTGTGACTAGTTAAGCAGTTGTTTATTATTTTTTACGTGCCATACTTACTCGAATTGGGGGTTTAGGTGCAATGATCCCCCGCAGCCATGCCAAAAGGCGAATGACAAGATCGAATATACTTATAATGAGTATTCGAATGGCATAGAAGAGAAGTAGCCAGTTTGAGGATGTAGGGCTCTCGTCTCGACGTGGGAATGCTTCAAAAGTCTTGGCTCTCGTTGGCCAACCTGTAAATCATTAGCCATTATCCTCATCGTCTCTTATCCATGAATGCCCTCACTCGCTGAGTTATTCACCGACCCGCCATATTCTAAGTCATCATTTGGGGGGTTTTCGGCCGCCATCCTCGTCAGTAGAAAACTGCGAGGGACAGAGAACAGACGGCGAAGCCCTGATATGAATAGATTCAGATTGAACACAATAAAATATGTGACGAAACCAATAACAGCAGCGGAGGCGCCTGGTATCATGATTCCAGGGTATTTCTCATTAACTCCAGGTATGCTCCACAGTGACTAGATATGTTAGAATTTGCGTATAAAGCATCATATGAACCACTTACAGCGCTGAAAGCTAGGGGAAGAAAGAATATTGTCACGAAGGCCAGCAGCTGAACGTTCTCTCCAAGAATTCGAGACTGCCTGCTTTCCATGACGCTGCTCGCGCTAAAAAGCTGTAATAGTTAGCCAAATACTCGCAATACTCATGCCTCCCAACATTTTATGGGCTGTGCTGCCTAAAGAGTGCAAAGCTAACAAAGGCCCCTGCAACTTCTTACAAGATACACAAATAGAATAGGGCTATATATTTTTCGAGAGAGACATACCCCATCGCGTAATACCTTCATCTCGTCTCGCTTTTTTACTAGCTGATCATGAATTCCCTCAAGATTTTTGCATGCTTGACGAAAATCTTCCATCTGCTTGGTATAGATTCGTTTGAAATCGTCGCCTCCGTCCATCCGCTGGCGGAGCGGGGCCTTGTTACTGACCTCTGTTTGAAACATCCTCAGTTCCCACAATGTCTCATCAACGCTTTGTTCGAATGAACTCAAACATCCAATGGCCCAGAAATAGAATCTAGATCTCCGAAAATTGGCGTCATCGTACAACAGATGCACATATTTTTCACTGTCCATGAAACTGACGTTTTCGCTATCGCATTCTTTCCGAACTTCATCGAAGAGTTTTTGCCAGTTGTCAACAATGATTTCAGTGGCTTTAGTAATCACCCGCAGCATCGTATCTAAGCCTGCGCTACTGCTTTCGGCAGGAAATTCCAACCCAAGAGGAGGCCCAGAACCGAAAGTGAATTCCGGGAGACCACTGTAAAAGCTCGACGGTGCTAATATAGTTATGGCCCATTCTGCTGGCGAATTCGATACCATAATTCTATTATAACAACGAATCTAATTAATGAAGTTAGCTTTCTCTACAGTAATAAAACCCTATTAAATACCATAATATATTACCGTAACACATGCTTTCCTATACGGTTTCCCGGCGGAATTGCTGAGGGAATATAAACGTCCATAAACCCAAGAATCTCGCTCACTGTCAATATCTAAAGGCGGTAGTTCAAAAAAAGTTGTGTGAAATGTGTATCCGCCGTCTTTGACACGTATAATACTTCTAGGCCGTTCTGCACATGTAATATGGATATTAGTAAATACGTCCGCTGGTTCACAATCCAACCACCCTCCCCATCCATTGGCTGGAAATACCATAGGGCAAATCTCGTGAGCAATCGGCGATTTAACCATCTTTGCTATCAGAGAGGCTCCTTCTAACAAGCTGCGGCTAGTCAGTGATTAGATTTTGGAAAAGGGTCATCCTCGTACACTATTCTGCCATATTTCATAGATACATATTCCTGCGAAGTCTTGTATTTGAAATATTCTACCCCCCCTCTCCATCCTTCATGCCGATCTAGCGCAGCTTTGTTTATTAATACAATGGCCATTGATCGGGGCTGAAGACTTACACAGTGTGATAGGATACTTATATGAATAGTTATCAGACATCTTAAATACTGGAACATCAATAATACAAAGCGTCCCCGATCCGTATGACCGTCGTGAGTATTTTAGATGCTTCTCAATGACCTCTATCCTATGTTTTACTCCACCCGGGATCGGTACAAACTTCTCCAGGAATGACGCAGTGAATGGCAGGGGGAAAAGTGGGTTATTGGGTATTCTCTTACCAGACCCAAAAACCTTTTTAAATTCAATCATATTACTAACATCAAACTCAAGGTCTCCCCGGTCTTGCTGATCCAGAGCTTTTGTATGACTCTGAATTCCTCGGCGAAGTACATTAAAGCTTCCGGAGGGAGGCGTAATCCTCTCATCTGTTTCGTTACTCCATTCTTGATTCCCGCTTTTTGCTTCATGCTCGTCTACATCGTTATGTTCAAGCGTGTCATCATCTTTTTGACCTACGCCGTCTGTTTTGTTTCCATCTTGATTTTTCTTTTCCACCGCATCTTTGTTTTCTTTTCCATTATTGTTTTGCCTCTTATCCCCGTCTTCCACACAATTGCGTCTTTCCCCATCTCCAGAATATTGGGTGTCATCGTCGGGTAGACCAGAAACAGGAGGCTGGCTTTGTGCAGTCGGGAGCAGCTCGATACGATCGGTGGTAGTCAAGCTACCACCCAATTCTCCCTGATTTGTAGCATACTCTTCGGGTCCTTCGACTGCCATCGTAGAGAGTGACGGTATCCAGTCAGTTGAACCGGGGCAAGGCTGTGAGTTCCCCAAGGAAAGGGCTGGCCTGGGCAGTACTGGTTTCGCTGCCACTTGGGGTGCGGATGCTAACAATGTGGGAGCAGTTATATCCTTCAGCCTACTTGCAAGACTGAAATTACTTCGTGGGTGACTTGGCAGACAATGCACATCAGTGCATATCCCACAGAGGAGCGAAAAGTGGCGCCAGCTGTCGCGCACGTGCACAACGCCCCGAAGCTTATAATAGGCAACACCCCATGTAATATTGGTTGCTTATTTATTAAAACATAATCTTATAGAGTTAGAGCGTTTAATATGTTGCACAACAAACCTACCGCGAGATAATGTCTCATTAGCTCTGTTTTAGTATACAGTTGTCGAATCATCATAAATACTGCATGTGAGGCACCTTTTTGTCATATATTTCCCATAGAGCTGCCCTCGACGCTTCCCTTGATAACCGTAAGCAATACGCGCCAATTGGAACATAATATGCTCGAGCTGAAGATGACAACTCGTGGAGAAGTGTCAATTTAAAAGCCAAAATCGCATTCTTATGCCAGCTGAGGGAAGCCGTACACCTGTCTCTCCATTAGCTGAGGCTTAAAAGATCGACATATGTCTATCCAGTTATTTATTTGTGGAGTAGTTGGATGCACAATGGTACATTCAAAACCTTTTATTGGTTGGTAAAGCACAGTTTATTTTTAGGCTTTTATGTCGAAGGATTACTCTACCCCGCAACGTAATCGATGTTGCTCGAAGACGAGAGAGTTCATCTCCTGAACCACAAACATCGATTTTTCAGGTGTAGCTACCTGAGGTAGGCTTGGTACCAGCGACGATATTGGGGGTTGCAAACTTTCGGAGCGATGGCAGGGTCCAAGGCTAGCCCCACAATAACGGGACGGGGCGCTGGAGATAAGCCTCAAGCTGCAACACCACAAGGGACCACGAACGGCCGTTCTCGTATCCGAGGTTTATTTGCGCGGAATAAAAAACTACCAAATGGCTCATTATCGGCGTCAAGCAGTACGAGTACGCTCGTGGGTGAGTTTTTGACCTCCAGGCTGTAATTTCCGTCACTGGCGACCGTGGTAGGAGAAGCTGTCCAGTGTTATTGACGAAGTATTTAGCAGGAAGCACAGCCTTAGCTGCGCCAGCCACGGTAGCTGTAACAACGCCGAGCACAACTCCAAGATTGGAGACGGCCGCCACTTCAACGGAGGCTCCGATCGCGGAACTGTGGAATGAAGCATGGGACGAACTTCGGAAAAATACAGCCTTATTCGAGGAGTACGAAACGAGACTCGCTGCTTGTTCATCTCCTGTAGGGCTTCCAGGAGTTGGGAAGACTGAGAGGGCCCAGGTGATGAAAGTGCTCCTAGAGAAGAAGATTGCGGAATTGGAAAGTGAACGGTGGAAGGTCGGGTTTCAAAACAATCAATTTGCTATAAAGGACTTAATTGAATCTGTTGTCGGGGTTGTCGATTGGGCCAAAGAATATATTGGTAAGTCAGCCCAGGCTTCGCCTTACTCTTCTGTTGCATGGGCTGGTGTGTGTCTCTTGTTGCCGGTAAGAACAGTACACTGCGTTTTAAGAAATGTGCAAAAAGAAATCATACTAAACGTGCATAGCTGGTGTTAAATCCTGGAGAGCAAGAAGCTGCGCGAGCAAAGTGCCTTGAGGGAATTGCTGCGTTGCTACGCCAATGCGCAATTAGAGAAGCTTTGTATCGCAGCAGCTATGATGGGAACACTGGAAAAAAAGAAGCGAACTTGTCAGTACACATAAGTTACCGAGAGGAACTAAAGATTCTATACGTGAAAATTCTCACGTTTCAGGCCACTTGCCTTTGCCATCTTTCCTATCGCACTGGAGGGAGAATCGTCCGGGATATGGTTGATTGGACTGATTGGAATGAACTGTCGACGGCTATTGACACCCAGAAAGAGCGCGTGGCTGAAATTGAAACGCAGTGGAGAGATTTCAAGCTTCAAGAGCAGTGGAATATGGAAGAAAAGCGCCACAATGAACATATGGACTACCTGGATCCAATAACCAATGAGATTCGCCGCATAAGTGATGCCACTATAAATGCACAACGGGACGAAAATAGGTTGAGTCTACTTCAATGGCTATCTTCCGAAGACTTTTCTGCAAGGTACAACGATATCCGGAGAAGGCGTGAAGAATCGACTGGCGATTGGCTAATTGAGAATGACCGTTACAATAATTGGAAAAAAAGACCAAGTTCTTTCCTTTGGCTTTACGGGAAAGGTATGCCCTAGTAATTCATACAATAATGAGGCGATATTAATATATGGCGCAGCTGGATCTGGAAAATCATTTTTAAGGTATCTATCAATCTTGTTACTAGACTTTATGTTCGACCTAGCTGATGACACGTAGCGCCTCTGCGATTAACGACCTCACGGACTCTTGTAAAAAATCGCCATATGAAGCACTTGCGTACTACTACTTCAGTTTCGCTGATCAGACAGACCCCGACGCATCTAGAATGCTCAGTTCAATGATTAGACAGCTGTGCGGAGCCAGGCCAGATAGTCCAACTTGGCTGAATAATTTAGGGTCTACTTTCCGGGATAAGGGTGCTCATCCTACACTGGAGCATCTTGAGGATGCGCTATGGAATGCAGTTGCAGGATTTGATGCAGTCTACTTAATTATCGACTCCCTGGATGAGTGTACAACGTCCAAAAGTAAGAGGGCCACTCTGATGAAAAGTCTAGTCAGGCTTAAAAAATGTTCGCCTCCTAACATGCATATTCTTACCACGAGTCGAAAGGAGCCGGATATCGAAGCCGCCCTGGATAGAATACCTCTTACATCGGAAGATAAGATTGATCTGCTCCACTTTCGTGACGCAGTTAACCACGATATGGGAATTTTCGTGCAACAGAGGCTCGATTCTCCCGAATTCAATGACGTTTCAGAGGAGACAAAGGTGTTAGTGAAGAGTTTGTTACTTGAGAAGGCTGACGGAATGTATGTGTATAAAAAACTTGAAATAATATCACATAATACTAATATTAGGCCAGGTTTCAATATGTAGCCCTTCAACTTATCGAAATAGAAAATAGTCTATCGGAAGACATACCAGCGATATTGGCAAATTTGCCACAAGGTCTTGACGAAACGTATGTCCGCATGCTTCAGAGAATTGACTCACGGAATTATCCGATAGTCTATCGCATTCTTCGCTGGCTTGCGATGTCTCGGAAGAAATTGAATTCTAGAGAGCTCGCTGAAGCGGCAGTAATCGACCCAGAGGCAGATACTCCCTTTGATCCATCCAAGAGATTGAAAGGACTGGAAAATCCGTCGGGACTGCTTAAGCTAGTACCTGGCTTGCTTCTAGGCGTACAACCCTGGAGACTCCGCGAGAAGGTTAATATCACATTCTCGCATTATTCAGTCCAGGAATTTCTATTTTCGACGAATCTAAAAATGAACCCACAAGAAGAAGTCTCAAGATATGCGTTGCACCGGGATGAAGCTGAATGTTTTATCGCCAAGTCCTGTATGTGCTACCATCTGTACGCCAGTCAAGTTAAAGTCGTACAAAACGACACTTATAAGGAGCTTTTTCCTCTTTGGGAGTATGCAGCCAGGCACTGGGCGAGTCATATAGAGGCTCTCGATGAGAAGCTTTGGACCAATTCTCTGAAAGAGAAAGTGTTGTCTGTCCTGAAACCAAACACGGGCAGCTTCCTCAACATGATACGAATTAATTCCCGCGCGCTGTCACATCAATCCCTTAGCTTTATGGATCTAAATGGATATCCAGTAAGCCCTTTATACTACTTATCTGCGAATGGATACCATCGAATTTTGTCGCTCTACCTGAAAGACCTGGATGCCGAGCAACTCCACTCTCTAATTAACTATCCACCACTCGAACCACCAGGATCCTATGGTACGCCGCTACAAGCGGCAGCACGGAATGGATCAGAAGAAACTGTCAAACTACTTTTAGCACAGGGGGTTGATGTAAACGCTCAAGGGGGCTACTTTGGAAATGCTTTACAGGCCGCAGCATTAGGAGAGTCGAAAGAAATAGTTGAACTTCTTTTAGAGCAAGGGGCCAACGTTAATGCCCAAGGCGGAAAATATGGCACTGCCTTGCTAGCTGCTGCAACTTCGGAAAGTGGAGAATCAGAAGAAATAGTTAAACTGCTTCTAGAAAAGGGGGCCAACGTTAATGCTCAAGGCGGAGACTTTGGAACTGCCTTACAAGCTACTTCATACAGAGGATCAGAAGAATTAGTAGAACTACTTCTAAAAAAGGGAGCCAACGTTAATGCTCAAGGCGGAAAGTATAACACTGCTCTACAAGCTGCATCATACAGAGGATCAGAAGGAATAGTTAAACTACTTCTAGAAAAGGGATCCAACGTTAATGCTCAAGGCGGAAAGTATAGTACTGCTCTACAAGCTGCATCATACAGAGGATCAGAAGGAATAGTTAAACTACTTCTAGAAAAGGGATCCAACGTTAATGCTCAAGGCGGGCGTTATGAAAATGCCTTAGTAGCTGCGGCAAGCTGTAGAGAAGATAAAGTACTTAGGCTGCTTCTAGAGTACGGGGCTAACGTTAATGCTCAAGGTGGACCTGAATTTGGCACTGCCTTACAAGCTGCAGCATATACGGGACAGGAAGAAATTGTCAGGTTGCTTTTGGAACATGGGGCTGATATCAACGCTCCAAATAGCTACTTTGGTAGTGCGTTACAAGCTTCAATTAGAGGATGGAAGACACTAGACAGTGTTACTGTTCTACTTCTAGACAAGGGGGCTGACGTCAACTCTCAAGGTGGCCGCTATGGCAATGCTTTGCAAAAGGCAGCAGATGAAGGAAATATAAAAATACTAAAGCTGCTCCTTGAACGGGGTGCGAACGTCAACGCCCAGGGTGGCTACCACGGCAATGCCTTACAAGCAGCAGCAAATGAAGAAGAAGAAGAAATATTCAAGTTCCTCATAGAACAGGGAGCGGACATCAATGCTCAAGGTGGAAAGAATGGGAACGCCTTACATGCGGCAGCAGCTAGCGAATCAGAAGACATATTCAACTTCCTTCTAGAGCAGGGGCTTGACATTGAGTCTGAAAGTTCAAAGTATGCCAATGCCTTACAAGCAGCAGCATATGGTGGATCAAAAATAATATTCGAGGCTCTTCTGCAACGAAATGCCAACATCAATGCTAAAGGTGGAAAGTATGGCAATGCCTTACAAGCAGCGGCGGCAGGATCAGATGGAGTTTGCACAGACGTTCTCAGCCTCCTTTTAGAGATGGGGTGTGATGTGAACGCTCAAGGCGGCAAGTATGGCAACGCCTTACAAGCAGCGGCAAAATCATTGTTCCCAAGAGATACAGTCGAGATCCTTTTAGAACATGGGGCGGATGTTAATGCTCAAGGCGGAAAGCTTGGTAATGTCTTACAAGCAGCAGCAAAACGTGGCTTAAAAGACGTAGTTGAGGTCCTCCTACAGCGTGGGGCCGAAGTTAACGCCCAAGGCGGAAAATTTGGCAATGCCTTGCAAGCAGCAGTAGCAGGAAGACACCGCAGCCCAGAATTGGTCTACCTCCTTCTAAAACAAGGGGCTGATGTTAATGCTCGAGGAGGCAAGCACGGCACTACCTTAAAAGCTGCTCGGGATTGCGAGAGAGATGATATTGTGCAACTACTTCTTGCACATGGAGCAGTAGAATCATAGGAGGATAACCAAGAGTTATTTCATTTTATTCACTCGCCCTATTGACATAGCCGTGGTTACTTTGGTCCTTATATCTCCAAGCTAGCTACTGTTTCTGTTTAAGGCATGCGGCGAGTTGGTAACATAGTTATCTTAGAGACCTAGCTATAGGTAGCCATATTAAGAACAAATCGATGCCTAAATAACCTAATATGCATCCTCCTGTGATATCAACGTACGGCGCTCTACACCCTATGGGCCCAAAAAAAATTAAAACTACAAATTATCTAAGTTCCAACAATGGCAAAAGCTTGCCATCTAAATTACCTCCGGCTTTAAAGTAAGGTCGACGGAGAAGGACGTAATAGATTCCATTGCACGTAACGTATTTGTATTTCGCGGTTCTGTACGTAAATTATAGACCGGAAGTAAAAAAAGAGAAAGCTAGACTCTACTTTAGTACAGACTAAAGAAATTTGACTCCAAACTAAATTATCGTAAGATTTACCTTCCATTAGTGGTGTGCTATTGTTACAGCCATGCGCTACTCGTAGCGGCGGCCAGTGACATATCTGCAGCTATCACTTCTCATCCGTGAACGAATAAACTTACATAGCCCACAACCCGGCATAAACTTCCTGCAAACTATCACATCTTCAACATGCTCCGTCAAGTTCTCAGTGCAAGAGGAGGCCTCCTTTCAAGGGCCCGCGGTTTGGCTAGCTTCCCTTCTGTCAGAGCGCATACTGGTATACGCCCTGCTGACCAACATCGTGCCTTCCATGTCTTTCACCGTGAGTTACATCTCTCCCCGTGAGCTAGCAAAGAGAGATGTTGACATTTGTGCAGGACTGCGCTTTGACGATGATGATGGTGGAAGCTCCTACGGCACAACGTCAAGAGGCAGCAGGAGCTCTTATGGTACGACCTTGAGCAACAGCAACTTTCATGACATATCCTCGACATCAAGCACTGGACTTGGGAGCTTCAAATCCAGTCTCCCAGCCCTCGGAGACGAAAGTTACAGCTCCCCCTACACAAGTCCGCTATTAAACTCTATCATCACGAAACGCAAGGTAGATACAGGATACAGAAGCCCCCGACGTAATCAACGCAAAGAAAGCGACGATATCGACCCAGTGGTCCTAGGCGAACTGAAATCTATCCGTGCGGGAATGCAAGCACTTGAGACAAAGGTTGATACCATAAATGACAGAATCAAAGATTTCAACACGGGACTCCGTGGTTTAAATGACGGGTTTGAAGACCTCAACATGAAGCTCAAAGCCGTGATTGAAGATATCGAAAGCGCTCTACAACGTCCCACCGCAGCGTCCAAAAAATCCCGATGGAAGGAGTACTACCGCAAATGGGACTCCTTTCGCGAAAGAGGGTTGCCGGTCAGCTTCTGGGAGTACGCTTGCTATGCCACAATGTTTGCTGTAAGAGACCCCCGCTCCCGTTACATCTATGTTCCGTAAGTAGAGGTTTTGCTAACACGATGAAGACTGGCGTCGGTACTGCATATAGGATCATTGAGTCGCAGAATGCTCGTCTGCGGGCGCGATGAGGAGATTGCGGCGGAGGTTGCGAGAATTCATGGGAGATCGGGATGATGCGGATTGGGATAGGCGGTGGTTGTTCAAGTTGCATGGCACAGGGAACGGCAATAGTAGAGTAGACAGTAGGTAGAGTAGACAGTAGTCTCTTCTTACTCACTGGTTTTGTTTTTGATACAAGCGCATGATATGATAATCAGTTTTCAATTCTCAAAAGTCTCATCTAGCAACATCATAAACGTACACACCTTCAACCTGCCCGTACACTGTACTCACAACACCGAGCGCCAAGATCTCCACCCCCTCATCCGCACGAGCATCACATCTATCCAGACCACCCGCCATCACTGTATGGACAACACACACACATGTAACAAACTATCCATCGTCCATTCTCCTCTATCTATCCCCAATAGCCTCATACATACATACAAAAACGCCACCTCCCACCCATCTATTTCAAATTCTCCGTCCCAGATTCCCCATCTAACAAACAAAACACACCCGTGTATACCCACTCCATCTCTCCACGCGATGCGTTTAAAAAAAATCCAGATCCAGTAGTTCATAATCATCATAAATAACCCAATCCAACGAAACGCCTCAAAGATAAACCAAATTTACCCTCTATACGCCCCCCTCCCCCGCCCCATCTGCTGCTGAAAATACTGCTGCTGCTGATACGACCCCGGCGACCCCGGGAGCTGCTGCTGCAGTGGTTGTCCAGAATACATCCCCCCCGCGCTCTGTGGCTGACCATACGCCCCCATCGGGCTCTGAGGCTGCCCATACGCCACTCTCGGTCCCGGACTATACGACCGATGTCTCGGCTGTCCAAACCCCATCGGCCCCGGACTCGGTGCTCGTCCCCCCTGTCCATACGCTCCCACGGGGCCCGGACTCCTCGCCCTTCCTTGTCCATATGCGGGACCGGGACCGGGACTCACTGCTCTCCCGCCGGGACTCTGTGCTTGTCCTTGTCCGTGCACCACGCGCTGGCCCATGGCGTGCAGGACGCCTTGGCTGTTAA
>JPJS01000040.1:0-24732 GCA_000750665.1 Pseudogymnoascus sp. VKM F-3557
GGGCGGTGGAGATGGGGGAGTAGAGGAATTGACGACTGCGTTTCCTGATTTGGCGGCGGTGCTGCCACCCGGGAAGGCTGGGGCGAAGGTGGACCCGCCTATTCAGCGGTTTATGGAGGTTAGGGATCCGGGGGAGCTGAGGCTGAATGAGGTGGTGGAGTTGCTGAGGGATTATCGCCGGCTAGCGGGGACGTTGAAGGAGTTGGGTGCGCTGTGAGGATGGGTGAGATGTTATTTTGGGCGCATAATTTTGTTACTATTTTGCATTTCAGCTCGGTGTTTTAGGTGGCATTTGTGTTATAGGCTGGGCTTGGCCGTATTTTATGAGCCAGAGTATAAATATTGTCTTAAAAGGTCTTGCATGTAGAATTTTTAGAACATCTCATACATTCCAAAGGCAGTGCCTGTTATATGGATACGCATACAGGATACTAGTTATACAGTGACAGTGGAGCGTATATAAATGAAAATGACAAGCTAAATACGCAACAATTCGCAGGCTAAAGATAAAACTCCCTCCCCCCATTTCCCCCATACCCAACCATCATTCACAGCTATAGCTCAACACTCGCCTGGCGGGTAAGCACAGGACAAAGAGCAATAAAAGTATGAATCAAACTGCAGAGCTGTTAGTCTAACGCGCAGATACGGAGGGGTAAGGGACTTACGAAACCAACGCCGTCATCGAAACAGCCACTATATGGCGTGGCTTCGTCGTCTCAGCGGCCCATTGATTCTTCTCATCATCCATAGCAATGATACCCATCGTGCACGTGAACGCCGAGTACGCCAGAATAACCGCCATCGTGGTGCTGAAGCGACGACACGCTCTTCCTGAAGGAGCGTCGCCTGCGACGGCACAAATAAATAGGCCGATGAATGCGAGGACCTGGGCGCCGAGCTAAAACGGGGGGTTAGTTAAATCCTCGTATAGTTATGTTGCAGACTGGGTATGGGGACGCACAAGCACGATTTGAAGTGGGAACCCTGAGGAGCTCCATGTGGCTATGATGTGCTCCATGTCATGGTGCCAGCTATACCACGCCCTAGTCCAGATATTCATCGATGCGCCGACGGTGGACAAGATTGCTGTGACGAGGTAGAGGCCTGAGGCGGCGGTGTGGCCGCGACGGTGCAGCCAGTACATAATGGTCCCGGGCGAGGCGGTGCCACGGGCGAGGGTCGCGACGGCAGTTAAGATGCGGGTGGTTACTAGAACGAGGTAGATGGCACTGGTGGGGTTAGCGACGTTGGTGCTGGCGGAATGAGGGGTCTTACGCGATGGGGTAAACACAGAGTAAGCCTGCGAGCTCGTTTTTCCGTGCCAACAGTCTATAGTCATTTGTCAATAGGTGCGTTGGATAGAAAGACGGAAAGGAATTGCGGGGGCTCACTCGGTCGCGTTCAGATTCAATCCTGACAAATTTGCTGGGACACCGGATACAAATATACCGCAAATCTCTGGCCACTTATATCCATCCCTGGCGATTGGAACAGTTGGAAAGTATATGTGCAGCACGATCGCGGTGATTTCGAAGATGCTGCTGAGTATCGGCGCAACACTGCGTCCGCAGAGGCGGACGAGAAATTGTACCGTAAGCCAGCACATTGGGACGAGGAGCTATTAGGTCTGTCAGGGCTGCACCATCATCCACGCTTATGGGTTGCTCACCAGAACGGGCACATCTGTAGCTCCGTTTGCGAAGAAAGCGTGGGATTTATTGTACGATATGCGCTCATCCGTCCTCATCACCTCCGCCACATCGTTCAAGAACCATGACCCATAAAAACCAAAAATCCCAGTCAGAATATGAAGTAAAAATGCCCAGTGGCTAGCCGCAGCCTTGCGGACAAATGGGCTCAAGACAGAGCAGCCCTCTCCAGCTGCCCCCCTCTCCACGCGCTCATCGAAGCATACGCCATCCTGGTTCTCCTTCCGGCGCAGAAAAATCTCTTCCTCACTAGGGTCAATAAGGTGAAGTTCGACGAGGTTGTGGATAATGCTGGCCTCTTCGTCTGTGAGGCGTGAGGTATTGGCGGAGGGTTCCGCGAATGGCTTTTCGTCGACGGGCAGCTCGCGAACGCCGAAAGTTCCGTCGGCCTTCCGATATGTAAACGACATCTTCGGTGCTCTGGTGAGGTTGGTGGTGAGAGCAAAGAGAGGGATGGAAAGAGAGCGCGGCAAGGAGAGGAAGTTGGTTGTCTCGACGCTATGATTGTTTGATACCCATGTTCCTTGGCATGTTGGACCTTCTAAACGTGGTCTATGAGTGGATCAATACCGCATTTACTGGACAGTTTGGTGATCAGGGGTATTTGCGGCGTTTCCACATAAATAAGGCTGCGGGACGACGGTTAAAAGTGCCTGATCGGTAATAGCGCTGGGTGTGAGTAGCAAGGTATAGAGAATAGTACTCAAAACATCTTGATGCGAAGGTATAGAGTATGCCCGAAGGATACAACAGGCCATAGAGGCAACAATGGATAATAAAATATGTGTCTATATTTAAAGTGCGCCTAACTACTCCAAATCATTGCGCTGAAATGTACGCTAGACAACTATATGTGACGCTTAAATAACAATATATGCCCCCAGTCCCAAACGGGATCCATTCCAAAACGCCTATATATGCTCAATATGAACTTACACACACATCGCTTCTCAATTTGCGATATTCCCCATTTCACACAGCCACTTTATGGCTTCGACAACTGCTCCTTTCTGAAGAATCTCAAAAATCCAAGCGTAATAATCAGCTGGAATGCCAATCCGACCCAGAACCATGGCTTGCTCAAACCAGGCAGCGGCCCGACAGAGAAGTCGGGGAATAAATCACCCTGCCCGTCTCTGTTTGGCGATGTTGCTCTCGCAATCATCGTCGCGACAGATCCAAATATTTGTGCCCCAACTAGCGTGTATGCGATATGCAATCTCGTCAGCGTCTGGAGGAGGATCATGCCGAAGCCAACGCCCTGGAAAGCGTCAAGGACACCAAGCCAGAGCCAGAGCGAACGCGAAACAAGTGCTGACGCGAGCGGCGAGCCTGTCCATGGGAGGAGAATGCCGATGTTGGAAGTAGCCCAGAGGATCTGCGCCCAGCGAGGTGCAATAAGACCAATTGCGAAAAGAGGGAGGATCCAGGAGTGGGCCTGGGAGAGCTTGGCGAAGAGGAGCAGGAGCAGGGCCCACACAATTATGAAGAAGAAGATGGCAAGGAGGGCGATCTGGTAGATCTGAGCAGCCTGGCTGCTCCAGAGGTATTGCCAGTTCCGGCCTGTGGAGGCGGAAAGGAAGTAATTCTGGATGATTATGACAATAAAAAACCAGATGACGATGTTACGGCGCATAATGGCCTTGTAGAATGAAGGCACATGGCCAGGAGCCTGGCGGTAGTAGGATGGTAGTCCGAAGTAGCAGAGTGCGCCGATAGCCCAGATGAGGCAAGCAATAGGGACCATGATGGCAGTGAACTTGAGGCTGGTAGTTGTAATCATGCTATCGGAGAGTGCCGCGCCGGTGCCCGTAATGTTGTTTTGGTAGTTACCCCATGCCCAGAGAGCAACGACGTAGATTTGCTGGGTGCCCTGAATAATACAGGCACGGAAAACCCAGGATTTGATAGGAGAGCCTAGACATAGAAGTTAGTACCCAGTTAGGGACGGAGTGGAAAATATATCAACGTACCTCCTTCATCACCAAAGTTCAGAGCGAAGAAAATTGAACCTGAGGGTGAAGCGGCGGCATACAGTCCCGTTGCAACATTCTCTAGCCAAAGTTGGGCAACTTTGGAGCTATTGGCGACTGGTACAAGGCCGAGTAAGAAGAATGCAGATCCATAGAAGATGAAAGGAACAGAGAGGACATATACTGATGGCGCTTTGCGGAACAAAATCCACCACACCACCGAGAAAGCGATATAGATAGCTCCAGTGGCGTAGACAATGCTGGCAGAACTGGCTGTACCAGAAAGCAGGGTGACTTGATAGGAGTTGGCAGCCATGATCTGACCGAAGGCAAGCACAAAACTGTAGACGGGCCAGTCACCAATACGTCGCTGCATCAGGTATCTAACACCAGTGGGAGGCTTGTAGTCCTGTCCAAGTAACCACTCGTCGTCATCATCGCCCATGTTGTAGGCCTCATGTTCGCCGTCGTATAGAACAGGGGTAGGGCTAGCGCGGTTCTTCTTCGTCAGGACAGACGACCCGCTGTCCGATCGACCCCTTGATCTAGATCGAGACCGGGAGCGGGAGCGAGATCCAGAGCGGGAGCGGTCGCTTGACCGTCCCAACTTGGCATTTTTGAAGTCGCTATACCATTCTCGCTCTGACTTCACGAGGTAGTCTTCAATACAAAGAGCATCTTCAGAGTTACCAGCTGAAAGGTTTGCGAGTTTGCCCTCGAATGCCTTGTAGTATTCGCCTTTGCTGTCAGTGAAATCAGGGTCGACCTTCTGGAGAAGGAAGTCCTTTTTGTCTCCCACCACAGTGTTCAAGCTTAGCATAGAGACAGGGCGAGAGCGTGATTGGTAGTGAATTCCAAGGCCATCTCTGCCTCTAGCTTGGTTTCCAAGTAAATCATCTCCCTCACGCGATGGACCATCCTCGGCCTCTGGGGGGGTCGGTATATCACGAGACAACAGAGAAACAGGCTTTGAGGGGTCGGAGATGAGGCTTTCGCGGTCAAGCCCGTCTCCAAGGTCGTTGTCGTCATCGCCCATGTCAAGGGGGCTGCGGCGGCGGTCGAAGTCCGATTGGTTTAAGGTGATTTGTGAAGCGGCGGCAGTGCTAGGCATAGAATTATCTGAGTTAAAGTAGACGGGGTGCAGAGGAGGCGAGTTCCCGCCTGATGGAGTGGCATTTTCACTCATGGTTCGAGAGTACATTCCGCTTACCGGTCGAGAGTATGTGCCACTGTTTCCGCGCGAACGACGTCCAGGTAAAGGCAGACTCAAACCGCTCCTAGGACCACCTCTTTCAACTTCCTTGACGTGAGTATTAATCGCACTGCTCTGAAGTTTCTCTAATTGATCAACCCAGGCGGCAACGGGGAATCGTTGCTTGGCAGATCTAGCTCTCATCTTCCGACGAGTTTCGAGCTTGGATGCCAAAGCTTCCTTGATAGATCCTTTAAACTGGCTCAGCATATGGGCGGTGGTAGTAGACTCAACAGTGAACCACCAGCCAGGCATTTGACCAAGACCACCAACGCGGGCTCCAACACCAAGAGCACCCTTGCGGCCAAACTCGACAGCAACCAAACCAAACGGCTCGTCACGAGATGGGATAAGAGCAAACTCGGCACCACTAAAAATGAATGGTGGAAGAGCGGTGAACTCGGGCTTAGAGTACACACGACCAGGGTACTTCTTCATCATAACATCCAGCTTGAGAGCAGCAAATTTACCGTAAAGATCAATGACTGGGCCAACAGTGAGGAGCTGCACCTTCGGGTTGCTCTCCAAAACCGCGGGGAAGACATCGGCAATCAAATCAATACCCTTCTGCATACTCCAGCGGCCGACAAAGACGAATAATTCGGCATCCGGGTCCTGGTTCAATCCAGCCCATTCTTGGGCCTGACCCTTAAGTCCAGGGCGCGCAGATTCAAAGGCCTCATCAATGACAACCTTGCTATCGTCCTGTTTGCCAGTCCACTCGCCAAGATCCGTGGGATCAGGGTTGGGGAGTTGACCAATCTTCTTGAGACCCCAGAAAATAGGGTAACGAGCGTGAGAACGGGCACCATATTTGGCACTAACTCCGACAGCACCGAAGCCTTTCTGATGAAGGCGGATATACGAGGCACCGGCGTGAAGGAGGTTGAAGACGTCGCCAAATTGGACGTATCTTTCAACGATCTCGGCGGGCAGGTTGAAGACTGAGCAGACCTCGTTGAATTCCTTGGAGTTTCGCAGGGGCCAAAGACCTTGGAATTCAGCGTTGTGGAGAGATAAGCAGACGGGTATGGTGCGATCGGGGAGCATGTAGAGAGGTGCCGCAGCTCCGTGGTAATCGTTGATATGATACAAGTCAATGGGGAAACGGGCAATTGCGAGGGCAATACACTGGTTCCAGGTGGAGTAGTAGACGGCGGATTCGAGATCGTCCATTCGAGCCGGGTAGGGATCAGTCTTCGTCTGCTTCCTGAAGACGGGAGCATCCAACAGGACGTATGTAATGTTGCGCAGAATATGGTACTGGACTTCAACCTCGTAGGTTGAGCCAAGAATAGTCACAGACATCGGCTCAGCACGTTCAGCTTCGGGGTACTCGACGCCACCGACACAAGGAACAACCCAAATCAGGTCCTGGTGACCAAGATTCTTGCCCATGAGTTGTGCCATGACACCAAGACCACCGATCTTGATCTTGATCGCCCAATCCTCAATATCGTATTCCATGGTAGCGATAAGGATGGTTCTTCTGTCGGCAAGTGCGCCGGCAGCTGCACCAGCTGCGCCAGGTACGAGGGAGAGGCGAGAGGCGGCAGCGCTGCCGGGAATCAGGGCTCTAGACTTTTCCTTTCCAGCAAATCTCTTTCCAATGAAAGCAGGGACGAAAGCGCCCATACCCTTGACCTTGACACCGACCTTGCTGAACTTGACAGAGTAGAATGCGCCCATAAATCCCCAAACAGCGAAAAGGCCGGTTAGGACTGGGGCCACCGTGCTAACGACGAACACGACAATCTGGAACCACATGTTACCAGTTGGTAAAATCGTATATGCAAGCGTGCCGTCATTTACTGACAACCTATACCCAAGATGCGGCATTGGCGGGGCGTCTTTAAGGTCAAACGATGCAAGGCGTAGGGAAGGCGGAGGCGTGCGATCGAGAACTTGATCGTTGTCAATATCACCGTAAACAGCAGTCTGGTCGGGCAATCCATCTGGATTGATGCCCCACTGATTAAGTTGAAGCTGCCCTGGCCACTCAGATATGAGATCATAAGTCCACCACCCATCTTTGTCCAGACGGAAGGTGTTGAGGATACCAGAATCAGCGCCAAAGCCATTGAACGTTCCGAGGGCGAACAAGTTCGGGAATCTGCGCGGCGGCGAGTCGAGGTCACCATGCTGGACGTAATCAGAGCTGCCAGAATCCTTGTTGTAATACTCAACAATTACATGCTCGCCTTTCCACTTTTGTTTGGCTGTTCCTGTCCAGTTTTTGGGCGGAAGGTTTGCTTCCCCACCCTCGTACGTAAACCACTGGCTATAGTGCGTCCAGTCCAAGGTGTATCTCCATAAATCAGCACCAGCTGCTTTGTGGCTAATGTAAAGGGTGCCATTGTCACGGCGTTTTAGCAGGCTAGAACTGTAGTTTGCCGAACGAGGGAATGTAATTGGGTTGTCCTCTGCTCCAGTGCGGAAAATGAACTTATCAGTTGATCCAGTTGATGTGTCCCCTGCTTCCGCTGCAACATCTTTTACGGTAATAGAGTGGACACCATGGCCGACACCGGTAAGTGTGGCGCTGAACTTCCAGGTGCTCGGGATATTCCCAGGGACGTTAAGTTCAACCTGAGCAGGCACAGTAGCGCACTTGATAGAGCCTTCGAGGATAGAAGCAGTCGTGGCATCTTCTGTTGTGGATGTGATTGTAATCCCTTTGGTCACACTAGTGCAGCTCATTTCGTTCGAAAAGTAAAGCGCGATATCGATATTTTCTTGCTGGCCAAGGGGAACAGTCGATTTCAGTCGGGCATCGTGTCCCGGAACAAACCTTGTTATCATAGGGTTGGGCGCAACCCATTTGGTTGATGGTACATATGCCCTAAATTCGTAAGGCTTTAGAGAGACTTTCTTCAAGCACCCACTGGTGAACTTTGGGGGTGGTGCAGAGGTTGTGGCTTTAGGCTTTGCTGAAGTCTTCGTACTCTTCGGTTTCCCCGTTGTAGAAGCCTTCTTACCAGTGCCAGTTTCAGTGGATGATTTGACTTTATCAGTTCCAGTTGGAACATCAGTAGCTGCAGGCTCGGCCGCAGTTTTCGCCGCAGTCTCAGCTGCAGTCTCAGCCGCGGTATCCGCGGCGGTTTCGACGGGATCGGCAGGTAGTACCTGTCGAGCTTCCACTGCTGCCGCCGTAAAATCCAATGAACCAAATCCGGGTACCACTATTCCATCCAGAAGGGTAACCTCATCATATGGGGAGAATAAGTTTCTGACGACCGTTCCTGGTGGGAAAGGGGCCACCAACGCAAGTTCTTCGTCAGCGCAATCGAATTCGTAATTGCCAGTATGGTTGTCATTGTGGTACAAAAGCCAGACTTCCTGTTTGCCCTGGCCGCCAGCGGTACTAAGGTCCTGAAGTTTTGGTAGCTCGCTTCGGAGGGCGCTCCAAAGACCAACTTCTCTTGTGTCCTTGTCAATTGGGACTTGTTTTGTCTTGTTTGAAAGAGATTGGAGGAATAGGCCGTCGTTAAGAACCGGGTAATTGGTACGCATTTGGTGCATGCCTTTGATGATGTTGCGGATCGGGTGTGAGGGGTCTCGATGGTCCAGCGAAACCGAATTGTCTTCGCACGCTTTCTGGGCATTGACATCCCCAAAATCCCTGTATTGCGAGGAACTCAAGTTGTAGCATCCATGAGCCTGCCATGCTACTGAAGCAGACATAGCTTGCCGACCGAAAAGGTAATTGTCGGCCGTATTATCAAGCACGTAGAGGCCTTGCTCTTCTCCATAATACATTAGGGGGATACCTGGCATGTGGATGGTTGTAATAAAGCTGCCCAAGAGCTGCTTTTCGACACCATCTTGAATTGCAGGCCAGCGGAAAACATCTGTAGAAGTAAGTTATTGTGCCTCAAGGGTCATTGTGATAGCTTACCTTGGTTTGCTGTTCCGTACATGTGCCGTGGGTCCAACTTGTTGGTATTTGGGTTCACCAGGTCGTTACTACGAAGCAGCACGTTCCACGTCTCCACCCAGTCTGCTGGGACATCGAAGAAGCTGGAATCAAAGCCTTGCATCCCAAGAAATCTTGTCAGGGATCGATAGACAGAGTAATGAAAGGCCGCAGCATCATATGCTCCGTGGTCTTCATCGCGCATAAAAAGAGTCGCACTTGAGGCATTGTTGAGCTTTACTGCCTCATCCAGAGTGATATTCCCATATTGCTCTGGAGTACGGCCACGGCCAAGGTAAAGACTTCCAAATGTGTTCCCTCCGGAAATTTCACCAGTAATGAAAAAGTTATCTTTACCGACCTCGCGGGCGCATTCTCGGATGCTCAAATTGATGTCTGCGAGCGCATCAAGCGTGATTTGTGTTCCCTTATCGAAGCGATAACCATCAATATCCAGCTTTTGGATCGTCAGGCAAGCGAAATTCTCCAGTTTTTCGCGGACTGAAGGCATCCACTCCCTGAGGCGATCCTGTACCGATTGGTATTTTCCCAGCTATAGTCTCAAATTAGCTGAATCCTCCTACTGTGGACTACAGAGTATTTGCTAACCTGGTTTTGCCAGTCCGGGAAAAAGCCAACTCCAGGAATATCTCCCGCCTGGTCAAATTCCGAGTCGAAGCATCCGCCCAATTGGCTCAAGACATCTTCGCCCACCTCATGACCAGTTTCGTCCCAAAATGTTGGGTATGCGCATGTCTCATTGTATATGTCTTCGGTCTGCGGGTGGAAGTCGTGGTATTGTCTCGTCTTGTCGCGGAGTATAACTTTATATTCGGTCGGCTTGAATGGCGCGGAGTCGTTTAAATGGCCCTCGAATCCGTGCAAGTCACCCATCGTTGACATCGTCGTATCAACAATTATGTACACTATGGAAGCACCACAAATTAGCCACCACAACGCGCAATGGAGATCAAGATGGAATGCTTACTGCCTCGCCTGTGGATTTCGTCCACCATCTCTCGGTATTTTGTGATGTCGCCATAATGCTGGTCCAAAAGTGTGAAGTCCAATGGTGAGTAGGAATCTGCGCCCCATGGGAAATTCAACCAAGGCGTTCCAGCAATATACAGACCTTTCACGCCCATTCCTGCGATATAGTCCAAGCTGTCGATCAGGCCTTGGATATCTCCGCCGTGTCGCAACAGCGTTTGCATTGTGTCGTGCTCAAAGAGCGTTCCATTAATATTATCGTTTGCCGGGTCGCCATTGACGAATTTGTCCAAGAACAAGGTGTAAAACGGGAACCGCCAGTTCGTCGGCGATGGGTGGTATGTGTGCCCAGCCCATTTGTTGTTGACGGCACCAAGATTGGGGTCGTCTTCGTTCAGATTGTATCCAACATACTCCTGCTCAAACCTGAGCGCATTGCTCCCCAACGCATACAACCCCCACAACGCAATTCGCAACAGCGAAGCCATGGCTGGCGACGCCTATCCCGCCTCTGCAAGCAGAACTGGGAAATGAGGGAAGGTAAAGTCTACAGTACAGGAACTCGCTCGCGAAAGTGGTCGGCGAGTTAGAGCTGCAGGTATTCTCGACCAGATGCAAAACCCAAAGGCGGTAGATTTGAAGATCAAGAAATCTGCAGGACAAGAAATAAAAGTCAAATCGGGGGCGGAAGGAAGGACATATTTTTGGATGTCACCAAAATATTACCCAAGTGGGCTGGCGCACGGTGTGCACATCACTTTTATAGGATCTAACATAACCGCCTGGGATGCGGCTTATCTCAGCCTTGGCCAACCGGTAACAAGCCACTCTAACTATAGGACTGTATAGTATGTACGTAGTATGGAGGCAGTGAGATTCCGGAAAGGACCTCAATACAGTTGGAACCACCCGAGTCACGATTGGGCGCTCAATAGAAGCACCAGCCCATATCTCCGCCATACCGCTCATACCGCGGCTACGTGAGTATATCCTTGGCACTCACAAGGCTATGCGCCGCACATACTATTTTCAGGGTGACTCTGGGGAGATGTGCCAGAGCGCGTCCCTTCTGGCCAACGCCACATCTCCTCCAAGCAAGAAAATAACGAAGGATGGCGGAGGTTTCCATCCGTACGTATCTGAAGCTGAATCTCTTTGCAATCGGTAGATGGCGCCACACTTCATGAAGCAGTTATGCAGCCCCTCACCTCCACAGCGGAAATTTTGATGGCCAAACCGAGATAAAGGGTCAAACAGGGCTGAGAGCACCTCGCTCATTGGTGCTGTTGATTGGGTGGGCCATGTCAAAGGATGCACCACACGTCAATCTATCTTCAGCCGTACGCACTGTTGCGTTGTCCCCACCACTACTGAGTACCAAGCAAATGTGACGGGTCCGGGGAATTCCACTGGCCAGCTCCCCACGTGTATACGCAGTACGCGGTTTCAGCCTCAGCGTATGGGTTTGATATCTAGATACAGTATCGTTGACCTCATCAACGGAGAAGCCGCAAAACTCTCGTCACGTTGCGCTCAGTATACTCTCCTTACTGCGCCGGCCGGCAACACCGCAAAAAGGACTGCAGAGTACAGTCAGTCTGCAGGATTACACTAATATTGGTGTTGCCAGGATGACAGCCCAATCTAAAACTGACGGTTCAGTTCTCATCCATTGCTTATGCAAATAACGACATCCCATTGGCTGGACGGGATAGCTCTAGTAAAGCACAAGCCAGACCCGCCATTTAGGGTCTACTGCTCACCATCAGCCACACTCCGAGCGCTATAGCGCGGCGCGAGTCAAGTCTTAGCAGTGCCAGAATTGCCGTAGCGCAAATTACGCGCTCCTTAGACTGGATCCTTCGTGGGCGATGTCGCCTATCAACCCCTGAGTTGACAAATTGTCCATATTGTCGTCGAATTTCCTTTTTTTGTCGAAGGATTGGACCCCTGCTCGCGTCTGGGTCCATTGGAGCCACTAGCCGACCAAAAAAAATCGAGGGTTCTCCGGATGGTCATCATGATCTCAGCCTCCTCGGTCAAGCCACCAGTGCCACAGAAGACAAGAATAGAAATTCTTACAGGATAGTAAAGTCCCGAGTTAAAGATCCACGGAAGAGGCTCTGGGGATATTAATACACTCCACCAACACTCCACAGCTCCACATCACGCCTTTGACCGCCTCTCTCCAGTTGATGCATTATTGGTGTGGGAAAGGGTGTAAGCTGACGCGATACCTCAGCATTTGTCAGACGCAAATTGGCCGTGCCGTTGATATTCTCGCCAACCCCAATCGGCCAATGCGGATGTGCCCAACCCCGCCCTGCCATCCACGCAACCCATCCACAGACAGCTCAAATTTATCACGTGGAAACGCGTAAGGTGGTAGGTGTCGCGGTGTTCATGGCAGCCTGGTATTTTATCCATGCAGGTAAATGTTGGGACGGCAGCTTCCCACTATTCTCAAGCGGCTGGATTCATTGCTTGGCATCAAAGGCGAAGTATATGAAGTTTGCTGACGCCCCGCATGTTCGACCTTGCCCTGTTTCTCCCAGCTGTAAACAAATACACTGAAGTCCACTCTTGTCAGAATGATTGCTCGCGTAATCATGCATCTCAAGGTATAGCGGGCTTTTTTCAATTGGAAAAGGCTTTGAGACCTTCCCGCGTGTCACTTGACACACGTATCGCCTGGAGATCGATGGTTTCCCGTTCTCAATAACCTTGAGATATACTGTGCTTCGCACTGGTCAGTAGCCACAGTCCGGGGCACTTGTTGGCAAGGAGAGCATAGAGCATGCGAAAAAACCTCTTTTCTTTGATCTCGATCAACAGAGGCTCACGTTTGGCAATCCATACCCATGTATACCCAAAGATTTTATGAGGATTTAGAGTAGAGCAGCCCGCCAAAGTAATCACATGCTTGAGAATATTGGGTGGGCCATATACCGAAGAAATAATCATTGTCTGCACTGTCATCGTATGGGAACAGCCATCTTGGTGCCTTGTAAGGTTAAAGGGCCGCGCCTGCTTAGTATAGATGACATGCATATTCTTACATCGTGGAAAGAACTATGGTTACCCCTAATGGCTTAGTATGGAAGGCACAAACACGCTCCCATTATAGAAGGAACTATGGTATCTTACTCCTGGTGGCTTATGGAAGGCACGCATAATCATCCATTGGGGAAGGAACGATGGTGCCCCAGACCGCTTAGTCACTCCTCGTATATTATGATAACGAAGCATTGGACCACCTCGCCCATTCACTCTACAGGGATAGCTCTTCTCCGTAGTCTCTGACAGCATCTTTGTACTGGGCGAACAAGCGCGGCAACAAGGATCCAAATATGTGGCTTAAGTTTAGGCCAAAGCTCGTATGAACGAACCAGGAAATATCATCGAATATATATAGCTGACGCTCCCAAACGAAAAACTTGCCAGTTGAACATATGGATCAATATATAGACTGCATCTTTTTGTCTATATATTGAAACTATATCCCTTGGAACTATATCCATTGAAACTTATTTAAGTATGTTTATATTTAGTATTATAAACTCAAGACGTCCCAGATTAATCTGAGGACGATTGAATTGGGCACCTAGAAATTTGCACCAAACTTGAATAGCATGCTATTGAGGATTATATAGTTATTTAAAACAATGTCATTTGCATTGCAGTATTATTGAAGGTAAGATTTTGTTATTGTTTTTTATTTTCATGTCATGTTCTTAAAAACCAAAATAAACTCTACCCGTCTATTTAAAATCTACCTTTCCACATTCCATTATTTTGCTGCCTAACAGCTATTTATTATCAGCTAATAAAATAATTGCAAGCCCAGAGAATATTTACCAGAATAATCCAAACCTCTGTGACACTTCTAATGAGGTAGTAAGTTGCACGGGACCAATATAATTTATATTGCCAAGAGCAATCACGTGACAAATAAGGTTGTTCTTCCGCATTTGGCCTCGCGATCCACTTGCAACCTCCTCCCTTACTGCACCCAGCAGATGCTCTGTTAGCAACATAACTTGCAACTGCGAATTGCCTATGCCTCGCATTTGTATGCTCTGCCGATGGCCATCTAAGCTGCGTAGAAGGGCACGGCGCTCGCGGATGTTGACAATGATCATCCTCGTGTCGGTCATATGCCTCCTGGTCACCCCTTTGTACATCGTGTACAAGCCGCCAAATGTCTTGATCCGCTATTTCCAGTACCGCTGGCCGGATGTTCTTTGGCGCGTCAACACATCATCCAAAATGATTGCGCTCACCTTCGATGACGCGCCCTCAAAGCACACGGCAGAAATTATGGAGATCCTCAAAGAAAACGACGCGAGGGCAACCTTCTTTGTCATTGGCTCCCAGGTCGAGGGGCGCGAGGAAAGGCTGAGAGATTTGGTGCTCAATGGAAATGAGCTGGCGAACCATGCTATGCATGATGAGCCTGCGCGATCTTTGAGCGATGCGACGCTAGTAGCTGAGATCAAGGAAGTTGAACAGATGGTTCTGGACGCATATACTGCAGCCAGCGTCGAACCCCCTCCAAAGTATTTCCGACCTGGTTCTGGATTTTTCAGCGAGCGAATGCGCGAGACGTTGAGAGGGTTGGGCTACAGGCTGGTCCTGGGCAGCATCTATCCCCACGATCCTCAAGTTTCATTTTGGCGGCTTAATGCGAGACATATTCTGAGTATGATACGACCGGGTGGGATTATTGTTTGTCATGATAGGCGAAGCTGGACTGTGCCTATGCTCCGAAAAGTGCTTCCTGAAATGCGGCGGAGAGGTTATCAAATCGTCACTGTTTCAGAGCTGCTGAAAGCGAGGACTTGACACCATTTGGAAGTCTTCTCTCCGGCCAACAGTAGCAACTCGGGCTGCTGAACGACTGCTCTGTGGTGGAGTCTGATGTCCTATGCCAAGTGACTGGCGCTGGCTATGGGAATTAACTTGGGCCAAACAGCCTTTCATGCTGCCGCATATGTTTGAAAACATCCGCAGATCCTTCCAATATATGGCACATATCTCTGCCATTGTTCTATTTTGTGCCTATTGGCCCTAAGACCCGGCGATATATATGCTCAATCCTAATGGATCCATAGCCGATGGAGAACTGTTGTTCCACCGCTATCTGGACATTGGAAGCATATATGAATGGGCATTACGAGGCTGAAGAAGGCTATCAACGTAATGGCGCCACCGAGGTGTTTTACGGCAGGATGACTGCAACCATGGCGGCACTGGACTGTACAATAATTATGTATTATGACAATTGAATTATATTTTCGAGGTTATAGGCGGGCCCAACATCCATCCAAAGCCGAATTGCTTCTTGCGGTTCATAAGATACGTGCAACTTGTCTATTGTTTTGAAGCACCAATCCGGAGAAAGATCCGTGATGACACCCCACCATACTAATAGTCAGTTGTGGAAGTGCGGGTTGCTCAGTTTCTGACTAGGTTCAGTGGTATGGGTGATAATTTCGGAAAGAGCGAACATGAGGGCCACAAGAGGAAAGGGTAAAAGTAAAGAACAGCCAAAAGCCTCCTCTCCTTCTAAAATAAACAACTGAGATAACACATGCATAGGTTGAAAACTTCTCGTCTTTCGAAAGAGTCGCTGAAACAACGACGAGATGTCGCACGTTGCCACTAACAAGGCTAAAGCGGATAAGGCTCTGCCATCCATCGAGGACGATGGCAAAAGCGGACGAACTCGTTTTGTTATGCGGCGAACTCGCCAGAGTTTTTCAAATGAGACCGAAGAAATTTTTAAGATCTTTGTGTATGTCATCACATTACCCCAGACTAATCTATACCACTACGGGCCACTGATCACGTATAGGATTGGCATCACCGGTTTTATTGGTGGGACAGTTACTCGTCGTATTATAGACTGTCATCCGGAGTTCGAGATAGCTGCTCTCGTGCGGAACGAGAAGCATATAGTCAATGTCTCGACAATGTTTCCAAAGGTCAGGATAGTAAGAGGCTCTCTTGATGACAGAGACATCTTGATTGAGGAGTGTTCAAAAGCAAGAATTGTCCTACGTGCGTACTTCACTCTTCAAAGTGCTCTTCGAATACACCAACTTTCGACTGGATGAGTGAAGGCTGATTGGTTTGGTGTACAGAGATGGCTACAGATCACCAGGAAGGCATATCGTCAATCATCGAAGGGCTCAGAAGCGGCAATGAGAAAGATTACGCGTACCTCGTACACACCTCCGACGTATTGGCGTTGGCTGACATGGACTTTGCATTGGGGGAGTGCGATGGAAGGTTGTATGATGATATCGCTGATTTGGATATGATCAAGGAGAGGCTTTCAAACAATTCGAGAAACACCGACATAATGATCATGAATGCCGCCACGCAGAATACGGAAGACCACAGGCCTTTGCGGACAGCCATAATTTATCCATCTGCGATATATGGCTTTGGGAAGGGTCCAGTTAGCAAGCGCGGGGGCAAGATGACAGCCTTGATGAGGGCCATCATGCTCCACAAAAGCGCATTCAAAGTGGAAAACGGGAAAAATCTTTGGAGTATGGTCGATATAGAGAGCCTTGCTGAATCATATTTGGTTTTGGTCGAGAAAGCACTTAGTTCCACACCTCTGGACAACGTGGACAAAGGAAACTGGAATTCGAAAGGGCTCTATGTCATTGAAACCGAAGAGCTTGTACGTATGGCTCCTAATCTTATTATGAGACCTGCTGATAATCAAGTGCTGGGGTAAATTTGCGAAAGATATAGGAAAAGAGGTGCAGAAGCGCTTTTTTGTCGATGAGCCAAGTGTTGTCGAGAAGTTAACTGCCAATGAGGTTGACGAAATATACCCTCGGGGTTCATTATACTGGGGGACAAATGCTAGATGCATCGGGAGCCGTATGCGCCTGATTGGTTGGAATGGGGGGGCTGCCGATCTGGATAATTACGTTAATAAAAGGTTGGGGTATGAGATCGAGGATCTTTACGGGATAACCCTTGAGGAGCAAGAAATTGAAACAGCAGAAAGACATCCAAGTCGTTCACCGGACGCAACCCCCGCTATGGAGTCCACTGTTGAGAGCACAGGACAAGAGAATAACTCATCTACTGGACCCTCGATGGAGATTGATAGTCCGGCCTTACAAAATGAGAACCGACATACTACTACTGTTACGAGTGACGACGATGCATCGATGGAAGGACTCATAATTGGGGGAATGGCGAACAAAGGCAAAAAGAAGGAAGACAAACAGAGAGAGAAAACAGTGGGAATTGAGCAAGAAGCGGCAAAAGAGGAAGGAAGAATAAAGGAGGTCGAAAGTGTTGATGAGGCAATGGGGGGGATGGAGGAAGGAGTCAACGCGACAAAAGTGACTAAAGGGAAGGAGGCGGCAACGGAGGAAGTTGGAATAAAAGAGGCGGCACAGGAACTTGAGGAAGAAGGAGAATGGCAGGAAGTCCGCAGAAGAAGGAAAAGAAGCACAAGAATTGGAAGTGGCGCAGAAAGCGTAAGCGGCGCGGAGAGGGGAACAGGCGCGGGGAGTGGAACAAGCGCTGGAAGGGGAAGAGGCGCGGGAAGTGGAACAAGTGCTGGAAGGGGAAGAGGCGCGGGAAAGGGAACAAGCACAGGAGGGGGAACAAGTGCTGGAAGAGGAAGAGGCTCAAGAGGAGGAACAGGCGCAGGAAGAGGAAGAGGCTCAGGAGGAGGAACAGGCGCAGGAAGAGGAAGAGGCTCAGGAGGAGGAACAGGCGCCGGAAGAGGAACAAGCACGGGGACGGGGACAGAAGTGACAGTTAGAAGAAGCCCGAGAAAGAGGAAAGGCAGAAGCGGGGGAAATTGAGACTGAAAGAGGAACGCTGACAATCCATAAACCAGCTGTGTGGACATTGTTGGATGTCAGCTTAAAACCAATAGAGTATCCGGCGTTGGCTAGTCATTAGTATTAATAGAGTATCGGATCATTCAAAACTGGCACCCAGGAGGTGATGATAGCGGTGAGCATTGTGTACAACGATTGCCCCTGTACAATTATCGTCCAATTGATACTATGTCCTAATGGAATGAGTGAACTCCTGTATCCCCCAATAAGCAATGATGATTGCTGAGACCATAACGCCCATGTGATAGTAGTAGTGGCTACCACCACTCAAACATTTCATCCGACCATAATAATCCGCCCGCTCTTCTCCACACAATTGGTATCATAATCTCGATTGTGACCTTCTTTGCATCAACTCTGCATCCTTCTTTGCCCATTCCCGCAACACACGCCTCTGGATCTTCCCACTCGCTAACTTAGGGACCTCTTGGACAAACACTACTCCTCCGACAAGGTACTTGTATTTTGCCACTTGTGACTTTATCCAGTCTTCGATATCTTCGGGTGATACTTTGTCTTTCGAAGCTGCTTGGAGGACAACGTAAGCGCGGGGTAACTCTTCTTCGCCGCTGTGAAGGTGTTAGTATAGTAGGGGAAATGGGGACATGGGGGGGGGGGAGAAATACAATTTGATCCCGACGACGCCTGCGTCGGCGACATGTTCATTCTCTAGAAGCACAGCTTCTAACTCTGCTGGGGCGACTTGGAATCCATTTACTTTGATAAGTTCCTATCATCGTCAGTCAAACTGCATATACACCTACTGGACGACAGACCAACCTTTTTGCGATCGATAATCCAGAAATTCCCTTCGGCATTGCAGACAGCTACATCGCCTGTCCGTAACCAGCCCTCGGTATCGATAGTTTCATTAGTGGCCGCCGCATTGCGCCAATAGCCAAGTCCTATCTGTGGGCCCCTGAGATACAACTCCCCTGGCTGTCCATATGAAACGCTCTGTCCGTAGTCGTCGACGAGCTTGCCCTCAGTGTTTGGAAGCAACTTGCCGATACTGCCCGTATCATCGACGTCAATAGCGAGCATTCCCATCGCGCCACAGGTCGTTTCTGTCATCCCGTAGCCTTGCACGATATTGAATCCAAATCTCTTCGAGCAGTGATTCTGTAACTCCTTGCTCAGTGGTGCCGCTGCGCAGAGAGCCAGTGTTAATGAGCTGAGATCGTACTTGCTGGTGTCGGGGTGCTTGGACATCATAATCAGAATAGGTGGTACGAGCTGCAGCGTCGTGATTCGATATGTCTGTATAGCGTGTAGGAAGTCCTGAAAGACAAACTCTTTCATCACATAAACTGGTATCCGTCTTTTGATAGACACTACGATTAAATATAGCTGTCCATAGGCGTGGTAGAGAGGAAGATAACCGAGCCAGCGGTCTTCCGGTAGGGGAGTCGGTCTCTTATGGGTGAGGTTGAATACATTTTGAGCGGCATTAGCAATAATATTGGCGTGGCTTATCATGACACCCTTTGGGGGCCCTGTGGTGCCAGACGAATAATTGATCGTCGCAATTGTTCTCGACGCCTCTTTTGGCGTGAAGCTCGGCCACGAATAATCGTCCACACCAACTCTCTCGTCGATGAGGACGCGCCAGTCCGGAACACCGCGAACTGGCGTACACTCAACATCTGAAAATTGAAAGATTCTTGAATCTGGCCTGCCGATTTTGGCGACGGCTTCGGCGACTATTGATACGAAGTTGGGGTGTACAAGTATGACGCTTGGCTGCACATCATCGATTTGGTGGACAAGTTCTAGAAGCGCATGAGAAATGAGTCGACGAGTTAGTTGGCAAGATACTTACCTCGTAAAGTGAATGCTGGGTTTCCAGCACTGTATCTATATCCTCCGCCAACGATTCCAAGGTATGCTACCGGCACAAATATGTGGTTCGGTGTAAAGAGCATCACAACCTCACCCTGTCGTAAACCTGCATCACCCAGACCCTTACTTAAACTCTTGCTCCATTGTACAACCTCAGCCTCTGACAAAAAGTGACTTGGGTCAGCTGAATCTATCCAGAGAGGCTCATTACTTGGTTCTTGATCAGCCGGGAAGAGGTAGTCCACCAGGTTAGTTTGCGGGATAGCAAGACGTGGATGAACCGATTTAAAAATCATTTTTGTTGTTTAATTAAATGGCTCTGTAGCATGTAGCATCCGAGAGAGCGGTACAGACGTGAGACAGAAAGGAAGGGGTAGTTATAATATAACATTCTGCGACCGAGTTGAGCTGAGTTGGGGGTGTTTTGGGAGGGATGGCGTTTGGTGCTTCATTGGGGACCAGCCGCCGAAGCCAAGTGCGGTGTACAGTACAAAGGGACGCAAGGAGACGCAAAGAGACGCAAGGAGTAACGAAACATTCCATTTCTTTATTGAAGTCTTCTCCGAGCAAGTGGATAACCAACAGCGCCAATGAAATAAACGTGGCAACCATGCCGAAGTACTCCGTATAGTTCGAGAAGGAACCTCGCGTAACAGTACGAAAAGTTATATAGGTGTGGTGGTGGGTGGTGATGGGTGTCGCTGTTGCCGGCTGGGTGTGTATGGGTGTATATGGGTATGTGCGTTTTCAGCACGGATATATAACCCAATCGAGGTCCAACAGCCCGGTCCGCATATACCCAAGCGCAACTCGTTTAGCAACAACCATCGCTTCCGATGCCCCGACTGGCTGGTTAGAGCGGATACCAATCCGTATGCATTTAATATTGTAATTATCGACCCTTTTCCCTTATTTCCCTTGTTTCCCCCTCGAATTCTTGACCTCGGTGTACATTCCATGCACCCGGAGTGGTTAAAATTAGGTGAGACCTCCGTCTTGGCGTTTCGTGCGTATGCAAGTCCACAGCAATACGCCTGAGCCTGTCCCATACATACGGGATACGGACCGCTATCACGGAAGCGGTGTGGGCACATAATCTGCTTCGCATTGAAATATAAACTCCTAGCCTGTCCATGCCTCTCCTCTTTGCGAGTTCCGGGCAGTCACACCGGCGGCTTCTCCGGCTCTTGCGCAGTTCTGCGCTCATGCTTGGCGGCCCTGATGAAATTGTCACCCGCAGTAACAAGCAGTATGAGCGCTATAAGTGCCGCTGCTACCAATGGCGAGGCGATAGAGAAGACAGTGAACCCATAGGAAGCACGGTGGAAGGGTGTATTGTGCATGAGCTGGGTCGTGGCTAGGCCCACCTGCATCGCCGTTAGGACGATGGCGACGTATCCGAAAAACGTAACGATCCACGCGAAGTTGTGCTCTAGAAATGTCCCATACTCGTGGTAGCCGTAGAAGTAGCCGCGGACTAAATGCTTTCTTCCGTACTTGATCCTGTATATGGAGTTCAGGCGATTCAGTCTCAGCTCCCCAAATTGATAACGGATACTGATTTGCTTCATGGTTTCAAAGTCATCTTTTTCCAAGAAATCGATAACGAAGTCCCTCCATTTTGGATAGGTAATCCCCTCGGGTAAAAGGCGTGGGTGGTTGGACGTATCCATTGCCATCTGGAAGTCCGACTCATTGTGTACCAGCCAGATGTAGCTGAGCAAGAATCCTTTGGCGCTTTTAAATAGACCGCTGTCGGAGCACAGGTTTTTGCTCCAGAAATCGACATTGAGCAGATAACTAGGTAGAGGCTTTATGTAGATCCGAGGCCCTCGCCATGTGAGATGAAGGTCCGCTTGCTCTGTGACGACGACGTTGCGGCTCATCATTACCTGGCGGTGAAGCGGCCGCGCCGCCTTCCTCATGCCAGCCAGCCAGAGATATTTCTCAATATCCTCGAGCCGAGAGACGTCAAGGTCTTTTGTCAGGAAGTTGGTATATTTGCCGTCTACATCTTGTGACTTTTTGCATCTGTAGTTTTCATCTTGGTACACCACGGGTACTAGCACTGATGCTGATTCAACAAGGCTGGTTGCAAACGGCGGCGATAGTTGGAGTGGTTGTGTCGCCGGCATAGACTGCATGTTGCATTCACACCACCCGTGGTAGTAGCTTCAATTGAAATTCAATTCTTGCTCAATTATTTCGATAGTAGTGATCCGTCATGGGCTAATAACCCGACAGCGCTACCCCAGAGTTATGCGAAACATCCGCGAAGCCGCCCGGTAAGACGGTAAGATCCGTGCCGCAAGACAACCATGGTTGTCTGTCTCTGGCTATTGCGGCTGAATGTGCCAGGTGATAATCCGCCACGGCGGTTCAACCCAAGGCTGCGTACAACAGCTTGCTTTCGGGCATGGTAGGCGGTAAGCACTCCACGCGGTCAATCCAAATTACCTCAGGCATGTACAGTACATAGGAGCCAAGATATACATCTCGCAAGCACACGTGATGAGTTGACGAGCTGGGTCAGCCATTGGGTATTTTAGACGGTGCTCCGACCACCAACCAACACTGCACCGGGTAATAATCACGGAGGATCCTTTCAGTTGGTAAACTCGGCGCAAGTCCTACTTAGGCATAGGTCTGGGAAGAGGAGATACATTGCTGTCAACCGTACTGCCGGGTAGACTTGCCAATTAATTAATGCTCACATGGTGTGCGCGTGCTGATGATATATATGTGTCAGACAATTTTTTGGCATTTCAACTAAAAAGTCTAACTAAACTGAGCCAACGCATAGCATAGAGCAAACATTATAATCATTAAAAATTTCCGTCAAACTACATATATCATGCACTCATTACGTGCACAAAAACATAACATGACAAAACAACACGAAGGGGTATAAAAAGCAACAAAAAACGCATCAAAACATCAATCTCGCACAAATAATCACGCTGCGGCCGTAGCTTCATAGCACCCCACCTATTTCGCGGCGACAGGGGTGCTGGCTGCAGGGCTCTCAGGAGCGGCAGCCGATTCGACGGCCGGAGGAGATGCCTCTTTGGAGCTTCCTCCGGGCCAAAACCAAGAACCGAGGCGTCCAAGCATACTCTTCTTCTTTGCGTGGCCCTTCTTGAACTTAGGTGTGACAGGTGTGGTTGGTTCATCGGCGGCCTTCTCGGCTGGCGTGGATGGTGCGGCTGAAGATGGCTCCTTCGCCTCCTCAGCTGAATTGGCAGCTGGAGCTGAGGCATCAGTGGCTGCGACTTGCTCAGCTGCTGCAGGCTTCTGGTCGGCGTCGGATGTCTCGGCAGTCTTGAAGGAGTCGGATGCCTGAGAGGATTCAGTGGCTGGAGTTGCTTCGACTGGGGTAGCAGATGCAACGGGAGCCTCAACAGCGGCGGCTTCCACAACTGGTGCTGCCTCTTGGGCCTTTGGCTCTTCTACGGCCTTGGGCTCTTCGACAGCGACAGGCTCCTCGACCTTGGTTGCTTCCTCAGCAGCTGCTGGGGTCTCAACCTTGGCTTGCTCCACGGCGGTAGGCTCCTCGGTGGTAACAGACTCCTCTACCTTAGTAGGCTCTTGCACTGCAACAGGCTCCTCCACCTTCGTGGGCTCCTCCACTGCAGCAGGCTCTTCAACCTTGGCCTCCTCAACCTTGGGCTCCTCAACCTTGGCCTCTTCCACTGCAGCAGGCTCCTCAGCCTTGGGCTCTTCCACAGTAGCGGGCTCCTCAGCCTTGGGCTCGACAACAGTAGCGGGCTCCTCAGCCTTGGGCTCGACAACATCAGCTGCCTCCTCAACCTTTGGCTCCTCAACTGCGGATTTCTCCACTACAGCTGGCGCCTCAGTTGCGGCAGGCTCTGCGGCTGCAACGGGTTCCTCAACCTTAGGTTCCTCCACTGCGGCTGGTGCCTCAGCCTTGGACTCCTCAACAGCGGCGGGCTCCTCAATCTTGGCAGGCTCCTCCACAGCGGAGTGCTCCTCGACCTTGGCAGGCTCCTTCACGGCAGCGACCTCCTCAACCTTGGCAGGCTCCTCCACAGCGGCAACCTCCTCGACCTTAGCAGGCTCCTCCACAGCAGTAGGTTCCTCGACCTTGGTCTCCTCAGGCACAGCTACCTCCTCAACTGCGGCAGGTTCCTCAGCAGCCTTGGTGGCTTCTTCAGTAACAACTGGCTCCGCAACCGCGACAGGTTCCTCCACGGCAGCAGGCTCGTCGACCTTGGTCTCCTCGACAGCGGCAGATTCTTCGGCCTTGGATGCCTCGACAACAGCGGCCTCCTTGGTCTCGGGGACTTCCTCGACTGCTGCTGGCTCCTCGACCTTGGTCTCCTCAACTGGGGCGACCTCCTTGGTCTCGGCAACCTCCTCAACTGGGGCGGTCTCCTTGGTCTTGGCGACTTCCTCAACCTTGGCCTCCTCAACTGGGGCGACCCCCTTGGTCTCGGCAACCTCCTCAACTGCAGCTGGCTCCTCAACCTTGGCCTCCTCAACTGGGGCGACCTCCTTGGTCTCGGCAACCTCCTCAACTGCAGCTGGCTCCTCAACCTTGGCCTCCTCAACAGGGGCAGCCTCCTTTGCCTCAGCGACCTCCTCAACCGCTGCTGGCTCCTCGGTCTTAGCCTCAACAGCGGCCTCAACTGGCTGCTTCACCTCCTCAGCGGGAGCAGCAACTTCTTCAGTAACTGCGGCAGCCTCAACTGGAGCAGCCTCTTCGGTAACAGCAGCAGGTTCCTCAGTCGCGGCGACTTCCTCGGCTGGTGCAACCACCTCTGAGGTTTCGGTGGCTTCAACGGCGGCAGGAGCGACCTCCTTAGTCTCCTCGACCGCGGCAGGTGCAGCCTCCTCCACCTTGGTCTCCTCGACCGCGGCAGGAGCAACCTCCTCCTCCTTGGTCTCCTCAACTGGGGCAGGTGCGGCCTCCTCCTTGGCCTCCTCGACTGCGGCTGGAGCGACCTCCTCCTCCTTTGCAGCCTCAGTAGAAGCAGTTGCGACCTCTGCTTCCTTAGTCTCTTCGACTGCGGCAGGAGCGACCTCCTCCTTTGCAGCCTCGACGACGGCAGGTGCAGTCTCCTCCACCTTAGCCTCCTCGACTACGGCAGGAACGGCCTCCTCCTCCTTTACAGCCTCAGCAGCGGCAGGCGCGACCTCC
>JPJS01000042.1:0-12571 GCA_000750665.1 Pseudogymnoascus sp. VKM F-3557
GGTGAAGGGCAGGTGGTGGCCGGGACCAATTGGAAACTCACTGTACGATAGAAGGCCGCGAGGGAGAAGATTTGGACCGGACCGCCAGAAAACCGAGCTCAGGTACCAAAGATGATGAAGGGAGCGAAGGGAAGGGGCGATCTGAGTTAATGATGCTGCACTTTGCGTAGTTATTTGGACTGGTTATACACGCACACACGCTCATGCGCATGTCTGACATCGTATCGTGTCATTTATCAATACCAAGTGACTGTTAAGACTGGTGACGCACATGGACCCTTTCGATTACCACCGGCCTTTTCTCTCCTTTGCCGAGAAAAAAATCCCATCCAGGGCACCAAGACTAAAATAGTTCAATTGAAAAAATTGTAGACTATCGCGACAGCTTCAATTTCAATAGAATTGTATTAACAATCATCTATTATCAATTCTACACGCCCTTTCTCATACAAATTATTTTGCCAAGAAGTTCCATCCGTAAGCCTCTCGATTCCGCCTGTAGCGAGAATCGGCGAACGACGCCGCTTCAATCCCCACTAAACCCTTTTCAGCGAAGTGGGCATTCCAGCTCTCTATCGCCAGGGAAGGTGTGACACTGACGGCGGCACAACCTGTTATCTCGAGGCCTTCCAAACGATCGGCAACCCCCAAGCAGCATCAAAAACAGCATCAAGCAAACCCCCCATCCTCTCCGCCTCGAACCCCGCATACCGCACCCGTCATCGCGCGCCAGTGATGCTGACGGCCCTTGCCTGAACGCCTACCCTGCTCGACTCTCCGGGGGCGACACGCCTTCCCTTGCACAGCCCCAGTCGTGCAACTCGCATCCAGGCGCCTACCCTCACAACGCTACCTAACTAACCCACCCCAACGGCGACCGGGTGTCCCCTTCGATCTAACCTGTACCTTTCGCCGCGCAGGACTACCTTACAGCTGAAGGCGGACGTTGAGTCTGCGTATCGCGAGCGGACATGTCGGCGAGAACGGGCGTCGATACCAGTTTGCCTGGGTATGTAGAAGAGAGGGCGTCCTGAGCGTCGTGTGTGATTACTAACTGTGTTCCAGGCAACCCAATATCAGGGTGACGAGTGAGAGACCCCGGTGCGGCGAGGTGTGAGGGCTTGTTACTGATCGGATTATAGTCATTGCTGCTGATGGATTGTATAAGCGCGAGGTGTTCCGTATGTCGTCGACCTTCCCCGCTCGAGAGTTTGGTGGCGGGCAGGACTGATTTGTTGGTGCAGGATTCCCGGACCCCTTCGCTGTCGCGACGCTCAATGGCGAACAAACGAATACGACGTCGGTGATTAAGCGGACGCTGAACCCGTACTGGAATGAGACGTTTGAAATGTGCGTGCTTGTTGTGGTTGTGGGCGGGGTTGTGGGTGAATCATTGCTGACGAGGCTATAGGCGTGCTACGGAGGATAGTATACTCGCAGTCCAAGTGTTTGACCAGAAGAAGTTCAAGAAGAAGGATCAGGGATTCTTGGGGGTTATCAATGTCAGGATTGGCGATGTGGTCGACTTCAATTCCGGCGAAGATGGTGAGCTGCCTGCTGGCAACAACCAACTTCTACAATATACTAACGACCACCACAGAGATGCTTACGCGTGACTTGAAGAAGTCGAATGACAATCTTGTCGTTCATGGCAAGCTAATCATTAACCTGTCAACTAATATGACCGAACCAGTTCGCAACGCTGCCCCAGCACAACCGAGTCGACCACCAATGGGATCCGCACATAGTTCGATTGCCGGAGGTGGATACCCAGGTGCCAGGTCGGACACACACGTAGCGGAACCACAAGGTGTCGTGATGGCGAACGGTGCGATCTCGACTGCGCCAACTCCTGGACGAGCTCCCGTCACTGGCAGTATGGGCGCTGCGACATCCAGCCAGAACACCCAACCATCCTCTCGGGCACCAACTGTGCTAAGCTCTTTTGAAGACGCACAAGGCAGACTCCCTGCTGGCTGGGAACGCCGCGAGGATAACGTTGGACGTACGTACTATGTTGACCATAATACGAGGTCTACCAGCTGGGTCAGACCTCAGGCCAGCGGGAACGCTGAGACCCAACGAAACGAGCGTGATGCCAATACGGCGGTGGAGCGACAGAGACATCAGAACCGAACTCTTCCAGAGGATAGGACTGGCGCCAGCTCACCAGGAATCCCGCAGCCATCTCCACCTCCATCCGTTAATAGCGGGGGCAGTAGTTCACTGGCCATGCTTGCCACAGGAGCTACCTCTGCCGGTACAGGCGAACTGCCACCCCTATGGGAACAGAGACATACGCCAGAAGGACGTGCATACTTTGTTGACCACAACACTCGAACTACCACATGGGTGGATCCCCGCAGGCAACAGTACATCCGGATGTACGGTGGACAGAACCAGAATAATACCATTCAGCAGCAGCCAGTGTCCCAACTTGGACCGCTACCTAGTGGATGGGAGATGCGTCTCACAAACACCGCCAGGGTGTACTTTGTGGACCACAATACTAAGACGACGACTTGGGATGACCCTAGACTTCCTTCTTCCTTGGACCAGAACGTTCCGCAGTATAAGAGAGATTTCAGGCGCAAGTTGATCTACTTCAGGTCCCAGCCAGCTCTGCGCATCTTGTCTGGCCAGTGCCACATCAAGGCCCGCCGTTCTCATATCTTCGAGGACTCTTATGCTGAGATCATGAGGCAGAGCGCGACTGATCTGAAGAAGCGTCTGATGATCAAGTTTGAGGGCGAAGATGGACTCGATTATGGTGGAGTCTCCAGAGAATTCTTCTTCCTCCTCTCTCACGAGATGTTCAATCCTTTCTACTGTTTATTCGAGTACTCAGCGCACGACAACTATACCCTCCAGATCAACCCCCACTCCGGTATCAACCCGGAGCATCTCAACTACTTCAAGTTCATTGGTCGCGTTGTCGGCCTTGCGATTTTCCACCGCAGGTTCTTGGATGCGTTCTTCATCGGAGCGCTGTATAAAATGATGTTGCATAAGCCTGTGTCGCTGCAGGACATGGAAGGTGTCGACGCCGACTTCCACAGAAGTTTAGTGTGGACCCTCGAGAACGACATTGAGGGTGTCCTCGACCAGACATTCTCGACAGAAGATGAGCGCTTCGGAGTTACAAGTGTGGAGGACCTGAAGCCCGGCGGAAGAGATATCGCCGTGACGAACGAGAACAAGAAAGAATACGTTGATCTGATGATCAAGTGGCGCATCCAGAAGCGCGTGGACGAGCAGTTCCAGGCCTTCGTTAGCGGCTTCCACGAGCTGATCCCCGCGGACCTGGTGAACGTCTTTGACGAGCGCGAGCTGGAGCTGCTGATTGGTGGTATCGCCGAGATCGATGTCGATGACTGGAAGAAGCACACCGACTACAGGGGATACCAGGAGTCAGATGAGGTCATCAAGTTCTTCTGGCAGACCATCAAGAGCTGGGATGGCGAGCAAAAGTCTCGTCTGTTGCAGTTCGCGACAGGTACTTCGCGTATCCCTGTTAACGGATTCAAGGATCTCCAGGGAAGTGATGGACCGAGACGCTTTACGATTGAGAAGGCGGGGGATGTTGGGAATTTGCCAAAGTCGCATACTTGGTAAGTCTTGCTTGTTTATTAATATGGAGTTTTGGGATATTTGCTAACTACTTTAACAGCTTCAACCGTCTGGATCTACCACCTTACAAATCATTGGACGCGTTACAGAACAAGCTCACGACAGCCGTAGAGGAGACCATGGGTTTCGGGCTGGAATAGAAGCATATTTTATATTCCGCGATTGCACAGATGGGAAAGAAAGGGAGTGGGGATTTTTGTTTTGGTAGTTTGTGCATGGGACGAAGGGAGGGGAACAAAGATTTTTACCTACGTTTTGTCTAGTGTCAGGGGATGGGGGAGGTATAATAAAGGTGCAACACCCCAACCGAAATCTTGTCCGTTCTTTTTGTGTTATTTGCCACCACTGGAGGTTTCGACGAGAAAAGTCTCGTTTCTGGGAAAACCCCTTTGTGTTTGAACGTCTCAGAGGGAAGGGAGGGCTGGGTGGATGTGGAATGTGGATGTGGGATGTTGGAGGATGTTTGAATTTGCGGGTTTTTGGATTGGAAAGGGGGTGGATGGGTGTGGGATAGCGATACATAGTGACTAGGCGTAATTACTGGTTATTATGCTTTCTTGGGCTGTGTTGTGAATGTGAGATTGGTGAAATGGAAGGTGGAACCTCGAGCTCAGGGGCTACCTTTTCGCTGCTGAGTATCTATCTTACTCTTTTCAACTGAGCCGCAACTTACCTTTAATCATGTACCTCCATATATGGAGGGATGCCAGCGCATCTATTTCCACGTTGATCGTCGCTTGATGCGTATTGTTTTTCGAAATCATCCGCGTTTTATCCTACTTTGCCTTCCCATTTTTCCAGCCAAATGCAATATGCCAACCTTTTTTTATTTTTTATTTTTTTGATGCCCGAATTGATGTCTTGTCATTTCAACATTCCCCAGCCGAACGCCATCTCAAATCATTTTTTGTAAGTTTTTACTCTTTTATCCTAATTGTCCGACGCCAAACGACATATCCAAATTTAAAATCCCAACTGACCTGGTCCAGCACCACTGCGGCCGCCATCACGTCTGGGACTGTTTAGTCCACCGGGATTACCGCGGACGCCACCACGGCTAGGACTGCTAAGTCCGCTGGGGTTACCGCGGCCGCCACCCCGGCTGTGGCCCAGCACCACCAACGCTCAACATGTTGCCAGCCGTAGCAGTATTTTCAATCCATTCCTCTGGGATCCCCTTTCAACGTGGTGTGTCAGTCTTGCTGGGGGATATCAAGTAACTTTAGAAATCATAGAAAATCCTGTTGATATATTGCACGTCTTTTTAGAACAAGTATTAAAGACATCTTAAACGGCATTTAAGTACTTGTAGAAGATAACACACTCTGCAATTTGCCGAAAAGCTAACAAGCAAGTCCACTAGTCTAAATAGATTTTTCAGTGTACTCCTTGTTTTCCCTTATTCTTCCTTGATTTTCTAGAAAAAGAAGGCTAAAGCACTGAGAGCAAGAAGACTAGCTACAGGTTTTTCAAAAGAAGCTGCGCCGGTAAAAATAACAGTGTTATTAGTGGCAGCGGAGGGAGAAGAACTGGTGCTATAAGTTTCAGCAACTGTTGGCTCTGTGACACCCGTAGAGCCCTGGCTAACAGTGGGGCTTGCTAGACTTGTTGTGAAATTAGTACCTAGTGAGGTAAGGCAACCGTTCAGCGATTCTTGACATGCAGAAGTTTCTGAGGATAAAGCTGGATCCGTCGTGACAGTAGTGGGGTGCGAACTCCCAGATTCCGAGGACGACACTGGATGCGTTGTGATAGTAGTGGGGTGCGAACTCCCAGATTCCGAGGACGACACTGGATGCGTTGTGACAGTAGTGGGGTGCAGACTCCCAGATTCCGAGGACAACGCTGGATGTGTTGTGACAGTGATGGGGTGCGAACTCCCAGATTCCGAGGACAACGCTGGATGTGTTGTGACAGTAGTGGGGTGCAGACTCCCAGATTCCGAGGACAACGCTGGATGTGTTGTGACAGTAGTGGGGTGCAGACTCCCAGATTCCAAGGACGACGCTGGATGCGTTGCCACAGCAGATGCGGATAATGCTATGGCACCTAGGGGCAATTTGTGAGAGGTTTGATTTGGCCCTATTATGCTCCCTGAAGCTTTGTCACTAGTAGTGGGTTTAGAGCCAACTTTACTAGGGGCTGTTTTGGCTGGCGTGATAGAATTGCTTGCTGCTATAATCGCATCATAGAAGACACGGGCCATTTTGAGATACCCAGCGTCCGTCGGATGGACTTTGTCTTTAGTAAGATCAGCAAGGCTCCACCACTATGTAAATTAGCAAATATTATAGTTGAATCGCATCAGTGCGGCGCGTATTTTACAGTAAAAGACTTAAGCAAGCTCTATTTCAGAAGCAGCTGGAAACAGAAAGATACATACTTGAGAGTGCATATCAGCTAGGAATATTTTTTGCCCTGCAGCTGATCGCTTGGATACTAAGTCTGCAAGATCCCTGTTGTACTGTCGAACAATGTCATCCGCAGGCTCGTACATAGGAGGCAGTGCTCCGACAATAATGGTTGTTCCAGTAGCCACAGCAAATATGTGATCGATAAGGGTTGCCATTCTGTTGGCCATGTTGGCTAAGAAAAATGATCAGACAATCACCTAGTAAGTAATTATTGTTCACATAGGGTTACATACGAGTATCGAAGCCCTGCCCAGCATCATTGGTGCCTGCGAGAATTGCAACGACATTGGGCAGCTTTGAGAGGGACAGGTCCGCCTTCTTAGCAACTTGCTCGATCCGGTAGCCAGGCCAGGCTTCAACCTTATTATCGTCCATGGTCCCAAGGCTAACGCTTCCAATCATATCTACCTACTTTGTGTAAGCAAGTAAATCTACGCCTATTTGGAGCAAATATTTCAATTTCCAGTAAACAACAAGGAGCGGAGGAGATAAAGAGCTTAGCCCACCTTGTTTCCATGAGCAGCAAGAGCAGAGCGCAGTGCATATCTCATCCCGTTCTTACCCCTAGATAGTTGGCCACCCATAATCGAGGCACCTAAACAGAGCACTCTCAATGGAGTACCATTTGCAATAGGATCTCGCGTCTCCACGGACTTAGAGAAGGGGTTGGGTGGCAAGATATTGGAATCGGCAGCGTGCGATGAAGCGAGATCTGCGGGAAAGGCAAGACCTATGGGCATCTGTTGTCAGCCACAGATGCTCTTTGAAGTGCCTAGCAAGTGACTAACTCAGCGCAATAAAAGCCCAAAGTAGATAATAACTGGCAAACGTGCCAGTCTTGGTTAACACTGCCATAATAGCTAGTATTCGATGGGTTGGGAGTTGGGAGCGTTATCTCAGTTGATTTACGCGGGTCTGGCCGTGGTTGATTACGCTCTTGGGGGATATCTATATATCGCAGGAATATAACAACTGCTATTTTACGCTCCTGCCAGATTCCGCACAATTGTTCCTAGTGTAATAGTGTCATAGTGTCATAATTCCCTCTAATCGTACTGCTTTGCAAAGGGTGGTTAGGTTCGTAGCATACCATTCCATGCCAGACGCACTTAGAGCGCCTCCCGTTTGCAGAAACAACTGGACGCAAAGCAACAGAAGCAGACTTTAGGAAGTTACTATTATTGACTTGCAAAGTTTTACCATAATGTCATAGCTCCCTCGGGATGTTCTACGTTACGGCGGCTGCTCGTAGGCGTGGAATGTCATTCCATCTCCATACGCGTTCAGAGTGTCGCCTGTTTGCGGGAAGCGCCTGAATGCAAAGTGGCGGAGAGCGGACTGTAAGGATTTGCGATTTCTCGCTATAATGCTGCTTTGGCTTAACGTCGTGGTAATTATGGTTTCACTTATTCCCAAAGTTCAAGAGGGAGCCTTGGTTAGTCGTCGAAGGGCGGTGCGGGGTCGGAGTGGATCAGGGTGGGGTGTTGTTTATATTTGACAGGTCTCAGTATTATCGTTGGTTATTTAAATCAGGGTTTAGCATGAGCAGGTCGTCTCAGGTTTCCAGGGCATTGGGCGTTGGGCCCAAATCCCTTATAAACCCCAAATCCGAGAGCTATTCTATTGTTTGACAGGGCCCCCAAAGACTACAGATAATATACTGACTCTATAGATAGTGTAGCAATTCAATTAATGTAATTATTCTATATGCTGTACTTGGTGTGAGGCTTTCTGTACCGTTGCGCCAAAGTCAAAGTTCCGTCCACCTGGGACGCCATACAATTCGTGTGCAGACGTCGTATTCTCGTGCGTCCTCTAAGAAATTATCCCCATAAGCGTCCTCTCCAGTGTTGGCTATGCCAGTTGCGGGGGACATTGCGATGCTTGGAGCTGTCTGGTCATAAAGCTATAAATATTTTGATGGATTTAGAGTGTACGACGATTTCTCACTCTTAAGAACCCTCTAGTTCAAATCCAGCATCGACGACGGTACACATAACTTTTCAACGACAAAGTGTAAGCTTTCATCCCTTGCTAACCTGACTCTAGACTTCGTACTGCGTGCATTTGATGAGCTGCTTTTAAAGGATTACTATCATGCTGGGAGTCGCATTCTGCGCAGCTTATCTCCTTTATGCAACCGCAAACATAGTGGAAATGTCCCTCAAATCATCTTCTATTTAGCACTCGAGATAATCATAGTTCTAAACTACGTTTATACTAGCTACCACATATCCGGGGTGCGCCACAACGGTCCCTAGGCGCGGATTGGCCGGTCGGACCCTGTCGGACCCGCTTTATTGTGAAGGTGTTCCGGTTAGGGACAAGTTACCCATCCAAACTGGGCCATTGCCAGAACAGACGGATTGGCCACTGTCGATGAGACAAATGTGCCCTGTCCAGTAAGGTAAGCTGATAATTGCCAGCCTAGAAGGTATCTATCTGTTGCTATTTATGTTCTTATATAATCGGCGCATTGGGTTGTGGCCTAGCCCTCTCACAGTTACATGACGTGACTCCCTTCTTCGTTCCCTTTGTTCTCAGGGCGATTTGTGTTTGGGTGATTATTGGAGCTTGTGAGCACACCTAAAATCGTATTGGTGTTCTCTGGTTACCGAAAATTCCCGCATGGAGCATGGACGCAAACGAACAGGAGGCTTCAATTAACACAGCATATTGATCGAATAGATCAATTGAATTACTATATTATCTAATGGGCCAGGCCTAAAACCCTGACGAAATAGGGCCCAAGACCCAGCATGTGATGAGCCCCGGTGGCTGCATACTCTGCTGCACCACCAGCCAGAGCCAATACTATAATACATCTAGCAACTACTTGCGAATCTCCTAAGCTAGACAATACCTATCTGTACTTGCTCACACTGAACATACCCCGCTCCCTAGCTAAACGCAACACGATCCGTCCTCTATGCTTAAGTTGCTAATCCCTGCTGTGGCGTCCTCTTCAGTCTATTGTCCAGGAGATGCTTCCGACGACAGTTATTCGGGGGCAGCGAGCGGAGCTTGCCATTGGTGATCTCCGCGAATTTCCAAATGGTGGGCCGAATGTCCTCGTCCTGCTTAGTCGGAATTGGTTGATGGTTTCTAAAGCTCGACTGGCGCCCTTGATGGCTGGGACTCCAGAATATGAATAGTCTGGGTTCAAATGTGTTCCCCAGTCATATAAGGGGCACCTGGGAGATTCTCTGTACTGTACCAAGCTATCAAACTTAGCTATTATTCCGCTGTCGCTCTTGCTCCATTCCTGGAGAGACATGCACTGGGCCAAGTATGACTTTCCCTTGCGGTATGGATAAACGCCGTACGAGTTGAATAAGGGATATGTGAAGATGAACTTTTCGATCTTGTAACATCGGTCAGTGGTGTCGCTATCACACCTAAACTCCTCGACGTCGACCTCATGGCAACCGGGATAGTCAATGCCTAAAAAATCTTTATACAGTGTCGCAGTCCCCATGATCTCGTTAATTCGATAGTCGGCTCGAGTTCTCGAATACCTGATGTCAGATGTTCTATCTCCGTCGAGGGCCCTGCGAAGACAGCTGTGCACTGAAAGGTCACTTGGCCGCTCACGAGCGCGTTGCTTGCCATAAAAGTATTGCTTCGCTTCTATCTTAAGAGCGGAAAATTCTTGGTCGTCGCTGAAGCCATAATCCTGCTGGCGCTGGGAGCAAACTATTGGTTCGTTGGAGTCGGAGACATTTGAGCCTACAGTTTCCGTTAGCTGATTATCATCCTGGCACAACACCAAGGAAATCAACGTGCAGGCCACCTTATAATTTAGAGCACTCTGCAATCTCTCTTCCACCTGTTCTTCGTTCCATTTCTGGCTGTGAATGCAGGAAGCAATGTACCAAGCCCCCTTTGAATACTCAGGTCCTTCCTCGTCAGAGTCATCGAAAAGATAATAGGTTCTTTTAAGCAATTCACACCAACGATAAGTGCCCACGCCTGATCCAATCTCGACTTCGACATCTTCACAGTTGTCCATAGCAAGGCCCCAAAAGTCCTTATACGCAGTCGCCATTTTCATCTGCTTGAGACGATAGTCGATCTGACATCGCAGGTATTCAAGGCCGAGAAAGGTAGGTGATCTAGTGCCTTTAATGGTGCCGCGAAGCTCGTTATGCAGTGCCAGGTTCTTTGACTTGTAGTCTAAACCAGGGAAGCTGTTGAGATAAACATCTGCTTTACTCTTAACCACAGCCAACAGTTCGTCGTAGCCGGGAGCCGCATCCTTCAGAAGCGAGTATCTGCGATGTAATTCGCCGGAAGGGATGCCTGTCCGCTCTGCGTACTCTGTTTCCCACTCATCGTAGCCAGATAATAGGGACTTGTCCTTAGATTCCTCCTGTCGGAGAATGCGTTCAACTGTTTCTTCCAACTTCTCCTCAAACTCATCAAATTCGTTACCTCTGTTCCCGTCGTTTACTTTAGTCTCATATCCTACGATATTGAGCCTCAGCAGCATATCCGATATAGCATACGCAAACTCAGGTCCACATGGACGCTTGTGGATGGTTCCGCTAATTGGCCAGGCTAAGGACTCGAGATATTTTCCTTGTGAAGCAACGGGGGCAACCTTCATGTCAGGATTGATAGCCCAAGCACCGGTGTGGTATTCCGTGGCAAATAGACATAGCCCTGCTTCTGGTGCTTGAGATCCAACAGCTTGCCGGAATGATTCCCTGGTGAGAAGTTTTGTGTCTTCCCCGGCTTCTCCGCCCATAACAATGGAATAGTCTGGCTGTGTTCCCCGAGAAAATATCAAAATGAGAACAGGCCGCCCCTCATCAGTTGCCTCAATGCAGGTTTTGCTGATAGTTGCTAGCGCAGTATCCAAGAGGCTTTCCGGAGACACCGTTTGGACGTCGTTTAATTCACAGAGCTTGCTTTCTTCAAGAACCACGCGCCGCGTCCCGACTTTCTTTGGGCTATAATCGCCATAGACATACCGGCCGTATTTCTCAACGGCGTATTTTGGCGATACGCATGTCAGCCAGACTTGGTCCGAAGCAACCCCTTTAAGCATGTGATGGAACAGATAGAAATCTGCAAAGTGCCAGCCCTCTTGGTTGGGAGCTGCGGCGCCTGGTAGCGTTGGGTCGTTTTCTTCGTTCCAGTCGGTGATACCACATATGCCGAGAATCTTGGTGTTTGGCTTTACGTCGGGGAGCCAGCAGTGGGAGAGAAATGATTCTCCTGTGAGAAACTGGGCGGTAGTTTCTGTACTCATAACGCCGTCATTTTCAGTAACGCCGATCTTTTCTGTGTCAATACCGCCCTCCTGTTCAGTAACACGGATATTTTCTGGGGTAGGAGCGTTCTTTGATTCAGTAATGCTGATATTCTCCGTGGTGAGAACGCCCTCTGGCTCAGTAACGATAACATTTTCTGAGGTGAGGACGTCCTCATTCTCAGATACGTTGGTATTTTCTGTGGTGAGAACGCCATCATGTTCAGTAACATTAAGCCAGTCTACTAAACTCTCGGGAACTTTCCAGTTCGACATCTTGAGTTTCTCATGTTTGATGTGAGTTATCAGATGATAGGCAGTAGCTTGCTTTGCCAAAGTAAAGATAGAATTTTCGTTCTTGAGAGTTTAGTAACGAGTGGAGGATCAAGAACAGAAGCAAAAGAAACGAGAGCGGACGAGTATTAAATGCTCATTCTCATTCAGACCAACCCTCAAACTGACCATCACGGCGTGACTGTAAATTAATTTAGCTACATTTTAGTTCCTGTCACCGGCGAGGAAAGCGCTAGCCTGACAAAGCTTATAAACTTTAAAAAGCACTAATGAATCTTAGCATCAAGCTAATTCAACACCCAGCTTGGTTGTTACTGCCAAAACTCGTATGTTGCGGTAACTGTCCATAGTCGTCGGTTCCCCGAGTACAGGCGCGCAGACAGCGGCGCTTGCGGTATGACGTCGCTAAACGCAGTGCCCGTTTGGCTTCCCGCGCAACCGCTCCCCAAGTTATCCTCAATCACACACGTACCGCGAAGCAGGCAGCCACACCCACCTTCGTGATGAGGAATGCCATACCGCTCATTCCCCTCCTTCGTCCCCTCATGTCGGCGCCTTCTGCACAGTTCCGCGGCTCTGCGGTCGAATCACTATGAAACTCTCAAGATTCCCACGACCGCCACTGCGAAGGAGATAAAAACGTAACTCCTCCCTCTCCCAACAACCTTCCTCTCCCTCCCCGTCACCGTCCTCGTAGCAGCAATGGAACTTGAGCTAACGGCCCCTCCTCACCAGCGCATTCTACCACCTCTCCAAACTCTCCCACCCCGACCGCAACCCCTCCGACCCCTCCGCCTCCCAACGCTTCGTCCACATAAGCGAAGCCTACGCCGTCCTCCGCTCCCCTGAGAAACGGCAACGCTACGACCGCGACCTGGGCCTGCACCGTGCTTCCCACGCCACACACACTCCTCCCGGCGCACCACAATCACACTACGGCCCCGCCGGCGGACGCGCCCCCAGCGGTCTGAGTCGA
>JPJS01000043.1:0-14384 GCA_000750665.1 Pseudogymnoascus sp. VKM F-3557
TGATGCTGCTTGGAGCGCGTTGCCGTATTTTCCGCCTTGCGCGTTGATGTCGGCGTCCTTGCTTAGTAGCAACTCGACGGTCTTGTCATGGCCTTCAACTGATGCTGCTTGGAGCGCGTTGCCGTAGAATCCGCCTTGCGCGTTAACGTCGGCGTCCTTGCTCAGCAGCAACTCGACGATCTTGTCGTGGCCTCCATGTGATGCTACGTGGAGCGCGTTGCCGTAGAATCCGCCTTGCGCGTTGACGTCGGCGTCCTTGCTCAGCAGCAACTCGACGATCTTGTCATGGCCTTCAACTGATGCTGCTTGGAGCGCGTTGCCGTAGAATCCGCCTTGCGCGTTAACGTCGGCGTCCTTGCTCAGCAGCAACTCGACGATCTTGTCGTGACCTCCATATGATGCCGCCTGGAGCGCGTTGCCGTAGAATCCGCCCTGCGCGTTGACGTCCGCGCCCTCCTGAAGAAGTCGGCTAGTGGTGTTCGCGAGACCAGTAAGTGATGTATAGTACATTGGATTAGGACACGAGTCCAATTCTCTTCTAAAATTAGGCATAGTCCATGGGCTGTCTGGGTCATATAAACGAAGCCAGTTCAAGTACGCACCCTCTCCTGTGGAGAAGAACTTCGTGATCAAATAAGTCAACCGAATGTCGCCCTCTTCTACCTGACTGGTATGGACGATCCAGTGCTCAGCTGAGTATTGGGCTAGTGTATAGATTTTTTGGAGGGATCTAGCAGAATCGAAACGATTTAGCATTCCAATTTCATATTGAAGAAGATAACCAATACACCCCTTTGCAATAGAGCCATGGCAAGCAGCCGGTTGCATGCTATATCCATTAGCACGACCTTGGCAGATGCGTGCTGAGACGAGGTATTCCTGAACGGAGTAATGGGCCAATGTGACAGTTGTACTCAAAGGGTGACTCGATCCGCCCAAGGGCGGCCCTTCTGTCATAACCACTGAAACAAGACTCATGCAAATATCCAGAACTTCCATCGGGTCTTGAAGGACCTCATCTCGATTAAAGGCGGTCTCTTGCTCCACGTCAATGGCGACTACCTCAGCGAGCTCTGCCATTGATAGTGGCCTAGTTGAAAAGGCTAGCCACTGAAGAATACGCAAGGCATACTCTGAGTCATCGTCACTGATTGCACACAAGATTCTTTCATACGTCTCGTCTAGTGTTGCTGGCAGTGCCTTTAGAGCCTTTTGGAGCGCTAATCGAGTGCGACACTTCCCTAAAGTTTCCATTTGGCAGACAGCCCATCGGAACCTTCTAAGTGTCAATATAGTATATTTGCAGTAAGAGATGAGACACCTACATTCCGCGAGAGCCTTCCATTAGGGTTGCCTCAATCTCCCGCCTAATCTCTGCATCTTTTTGCCATCTCTTTAGTCCCTTGTCATCAGACAACCTCTGGTGAACAAAAGTTTGAATATCCTTGTCTACCACTTGGTGTTGGAGGCAGATGATAAACTCTCTATTTACGATGATCTCAAGTGAGATCTCAATATCACGTTCTTGCCGACTTGTAACCACGACACGCATTTCCTTCAGTTGCCACCCAGCGATCTGTTCGAGGATACTTAGCAGCTCACCTCGATTAGCGCACTCATCCAACGCATCTAGAATCAGGTATGACTGTGGAAACTCTAGAAGCATCTGCTGTAGAGCAATCATTAGTGCATCGAGGGAAGGTTGTCGATTTCCCTTATCTGAGGATGAGTATAGTGCCTCCAGCGCTAACGGCATTTTGACGCATTGTTCTGAAAGTTGAGAGATCAGCGACCGTACCATAAGCTCGGGTTTCTGCTTATCTGCATTGGTGAAGTCGAAGTAGAAGTACGCAACTACTTTACCGGGATCATTGTCGCAGTAAAGAAGAATGTCCTGAATGACCGTCGAGCTAAGAATAGTTTTGCCGCAGCCAGGGATCCCATAGAGCCAGGCAAAGGATGACCCATTGCTCTTCCACTTAGAGTATACTTCACTCTCTAAAAGCCAAAGCCCAGTGTTAGGCTGGCGGAGTTTGATTGCTCTCTGGTAATTGATCAATGGGTCTGGTGGAGATAGCCATCGGCGAATCTCAACAAGCTTTGTATCTATGGCTACCTGTTAGCTATAAGACTTGATTCATCCTGCAGATGCACACCTTTCATCGGCTGCAAGGTCGAAGACGCAGCAGCGTGGTAGAATGTAAGGGTTGCAATATAGCCACGGAGGGTTTTCGTAATGCTTTCAACCTTGCTGTCCTGCGTTATGCTCCATAGCGCTTTTCTAGCCTTCTTGAGGCGAGAGTCACCTGCCACTGGTAGGGTTTCGGCAAGCAGAGCATCGAGCGCTTCAACTTGAACTTTGCAACCTTGAACGGCTGGTAGCAGCGCAGCCTTCGTTGAGTCTTCAACAGCATCATCGTCGATTTTGGTTTGAGTTTGTTTGAGCGTCTCTTGCAGAACTGGTAGCTCGGCTTTGATGTGCCGAAAGGCCTTTGGAATCTCCCCGAGGTTGGATTGAAAGTCGTCGAGACGCGCTAAGACTTTCGTGGTGAAGTCAACGAGCTGGATGATGTTGGCGATATTGCCGACTACTGTGAGAGGATCAGCCATAGGGGATGGAGTGCCTATGGACCAGTATTATAAGCATAACCTGACTCGTATAATGAAAGGTTGCTGTGAAGAGAAGGTAATCATTGAATGCCAGAGCCTCGTGGCGCTAAACAACAAATGAAATACCCGGTTGGATGTGAGCAACACAGCCCAGCCTGAATAGTTTTGCTGCCAAAGACAAGACACAGGGCAAAACCACAGCATACTGTCTGCATTATCCAAGCCATTTTAATATAGGTTGCATATAACACTAAATATAATTCTGACCATTGACTGAACTTTACAATGTACGGGGTCGAATGTTCCACAGGCCAATCCTCAGGCAGAAAGGGTCTTGTAAAGGCTGCGTGGCTGTGTTTTTATCCACGTGATAGATCGCTTCACAAATGTAATTCTAGCCTCAGTAATCAGGCCCTTAAGGCACTAACCTTCCTGAAACCTTTAGTGTACGGGCGTAGTTTCGTACGGTAGAGTAGCTTACGGGGCACGGCATAAGTAAAGGCCGTCGCGCCATTGAATTCTACAAGTTTGGTTCGCGCTCGGAAATCACACGAGGGAGAACAAGGTTACCGTAGAGACCTGCAACAATCCGAAGCTCTGGCGGGCTCTTGCATTAATAATGCAACACAACAACACACATCACTGGCCGAGCAATGAATGATGTGAAGAGATTCTCAGCTTTGACGCCTGCTGTTCTCCATCTGTTGATGGGACACCGCCAGAAAGGCAGATCCTCTGATGTGCGAGGAAACTCAGTGTATATTTTTGTATTGGTGACGAACGACAGAGTTATGACAGGCGCATGCGCAAATTTTCGAAACCCGACTAGATGAAGGACCATGTTGAGAGGCATTTAGAAAAGAGGACAGCAGGGAAGTATGAATGCAATCATCCAGTTTGCAAGGCCGAGGCGCTACTGCTCAACAACATTATCCTTTTCAAGAACCACGTGGAGATGGTGCACGGAATTAGACTTAGAGACGGAAAAGATGTATCCTGAACAACTGGTCCTTGTGACATTGTTCTCTCCGAGAGACTCCTAAACCTTTGCCTTCTGTCTTCTTTCAGCAAGAAATCGTCGGGTCGGACTACCCGCTTCGCTCACATGTTGTAGGTGTAAATCCAAAATACCCTTCTAGTGGAATACACTTTATGCAGCTCCTCCGTGATACGCAACAGATGAGGAAGCCATGAACTTGCCGGTGAAATAAGGTGTGGACACCAAAAAGATAAAAAACATACAACAGTGGGTATTCGCTGGTGGTCACCCACCCAACTACTAATCCACCGATCACAAGTTTATGTATGGCAGAGCGGACGGGATGCCCAGTTCTCTTGAGTCTATGGTCGTATGTGTCAAGTCTTACGTTATTGCTACTTTAGTTCCTGTAAGAGAGTGATGCAGATCGAGAGCCAGAGGGCTGTGGATGAGTAGCTGAATGGAATGAGGGAATGTAGATGATGCGTATGCTATTCAATCAGCTGTGGTGGAGAGGAGCTGTGCGACGTTGCCTTTATGACAGATAACTATAACCTACAATCATATGACTATGCTTAAGTTTCTGCGGCTTATATCAGCTTACAGCAGCTTGTCCTATAAGCACCTGTAGGATTGATCTGGTGGATGTTGCATTACAGTGATGTGAAACACTTGTGCTACCTTTGTGCAATATTCTTACAAATTTCTGCGGCTTATATCAACTTACAGCAGCTTGTCCTATTAAGCACCTTGTAGGATTGATCTGGTGGATGTTGCATTACAGTGACGTGAAACACTCGTTCGCTATGCTGCTGTCTGTCCCTTAGACACCCACTAAGTGTAGGGTCTCACTGCTAAGTGGCAGCTGATATGGCTTCGACCACTAGATATCTAATTAATGCTTTCGTAAAATTTTTATAAGATGCTGAGAAAGCCCGAGTCGTCGAACTTCTTACATCCTCAGCAACGAGATTCACAAGCAACTTTCGGAAGACTTAGTTGGAAATCACGCACTTCATTTACCAATATGCGTTTCGTCAATTTCGCTATCGGCTTTGCCATGGCTACTGTGACACAAGCCTTTGCTGTCCCATCCGGTACCGCCAATGCCGTCTATGCAGTCACCATCGGCGAGGATGGTAAGGAGGTTCATACTAAGATTTCTGATTCTACCAATATCCAGAGTATCCAGTCGGACGACGTAACAACCGTTAACAGACTTGGCGATCTCGAACGTCGTGGGAATGGCCGCATCTGGTGCGGCTGTGGATTCAATATGGACCCTCGCAACTGTGATGCAGCAGTTGAAAGCCTCGTGGCGCAAATGAGTATGCAGCCCCAACGTAATTTACTGGCAACATCGACTATGTAGCTGACTGTTTCTGAACCTTGTAGGACCTTCGATAGTTAACCCAGGAATGGCTTACTATTCCATCCACAACAACGTCGTTGCCTTCGCATGCAACCGCGATCCAAGCACGGGATGGCTTCTGATCGGTGATCAATATCGCAATGCGCTTGCACGTATCACAGGGTCATGCGGCCGATACATTGCTGGAGCCACCCAGTTTGGTGATGATGGCAAAGCGTTGATTTCCGGATACGCACGGTGGAGAAAAGGCGATGATTTCTGCGCTGGTTCGACTAGCTCGCCAGTCAACCGTTGCTAAGCTGGCCCAGGGCCGTAAATGCAATGATGCTTAACCTAGTTAACGTGAATACATAGTCCAACGTAGGCTACCATAAGATCTCCAAGACGCTACTATAGGCCAAGCTTACCAATATTCATCATCTCTTACACTGCGGCGTGAGAGCTTCGTTTAAACGTGTCCAATAAGGTCGTATGTGATAATTACTTGCGTATCGGGAGATATCTGCTACAGTGAGAACAGTAATCTAATACTGGAAAAGCACAGAAGGCAGCTACTTATTCTCGACGGTCACCCTTCTTTCTAGTCCCCGTGCCGTCCTCGTAGATGTGACAGGCTGCCTTGTCTTTCTCCCCTTCGACGAAAACGCTGATAATCCAAGCTTTGCCCGCTTTTTTATATGAAGACTGCCTCGGGGTCGTTGGAGTTTCGTGTCCATCGCTTCTGTGTAACAGAGGTGGGAAGATTTGGAGGTTTAATAGGATGGACCTGCCTAAAGACGAATGATGGAAGCCTTATTTAATGGGCGAGGCGGTTGACGTTTGATGTGAAGTCGAACGGTTACCGTCCATGGAACCTCAAAGTATTGCAAGGATGAGTCAGTGGATGTGTCAGGGTTCGCCAGGACCACCTGAGAGCAACTCGTCCAAGCCTTTGTGGCATAGGCGGTATCGTTCACCATGTCTGGCACACGACGGGGGTTGACCCGAATGTGCTACGGGATTATTAGGAACAGCACACACGTAGTAGCACTGCTCCCGCTCTAGAACACCATGTGTGCTAGCACAGTTGGGTCAGCACGCGAGGCGCGACAGAACACATGTGGCAACCCAGGAACGGCTTTACCCCACATGGGCTGTGACAGACGCTGTGCTATCGCACTTGCCGTTGTAGCACATCCGTTGTAGCCCCGTTGCTGTGCTGCACACCCTATTTTCACGCTAGTATTCAATGACGTAATATGATCAGCAAGGATCAGCTTTAACCCGGAAATCAGGGGCCATAACGACACTATGGAAGCTATCTTGGCGAACGCGCGGATGAACAAAGCTCTCTTTTATTTAAAGGGTGAACCGTTTGAGGATTAATCTACTCTAAATTTAGCCTTCTCACTGAATGGCGAGACCAAATGCACGCCCTTTGAAACCCTGCCAAAGAGGTGATTGATTCCAGCTATCCAAAGCGGTCTATATTTCACCCATCAAAGCCGAGTTATTTTGGCTGAAAGTTTCAGTTCATAGCAACCCGGCCGCGCTGACGTGACGAATCTGAACCCTGCCGGTTAGTTTTAATGGTTGGTTGGCCCAGGCCACTGTGGTTATTCTCATTGGATTATACACCGAGGACCCGTATTATCACAGTTCAAACCAATTGGGCAAGGGGACGCCAGATTGGCAAGACTCTGTGGCTTCCAAGTCCAGCTTGTTACAGCTCATCATATTTTCTCTTAGCAGAAGTTCCAGTGAAAAGCTGCGAGCGGCCGTCGCCAGCCACCAGCCGCCATCCCTCTTTCCGCCAGAGACGACAGCAGCTGCAATCAGCCGCTCGGCATAGCGTGGACTGTGGCACACCCAACATACGGCAAAGCATGCTTGCCGACAGTGGAGTAAAGCTATCCAGGTAACTCAACCCAGGGATATTAATTTCGTGAAAGCCAATAGAGCGAATGGATGTCTTGTTAGTCTCGAAAAATTCCTTGATGACCTTTTCAGGAGCGTACACTTGACACATGTCAAGCTGTTGCAGATCAGGTACGCAGTGAGACAGCAGTTCCAGTACACTGTCGTCAACCCCACACACGCGTAGGACCTTGATGTCCCCCAGCAGCTGTCTTAGAGATTCCGATAGTGGATCTAGATTAGGTTGTTCCCATCTATGGTGGTATGGAAGGTTGAAGTTCGACAAGCTAACAGTATGAATGGCAACGCCTACGCTTCTGGCACTCTGAATGGCGCTCGAGACGACTTGCAGATGGTGCCTGTAAAGCTCTTCCTTTATGATCATGTCTGAGGCCGGCCAGTCGTCAACTTCCAGCACCTCACGGAAGGACAATCTCACCTCCCGCAACAGAGGAAGTGCACAGAAGATAGATGATAGAATGAGGTCAGCACCCTCATCGATGATGCTGCGCTGCTCACTACAAATGTCGTGGACGGTTTTGTATATGGCCATGTATGATTGGAACTCATCTGGTTCATACCCCTCGTCGTACATATCTTGCGCATATTCCATATACATGTCTGGAGTTACGATATCGGACTTAAAAAGGTCAAAATCTAGTATTTCTACTCGAGTTGCATCAGCGTGAACTCACCGAGCGTCTGGAGATACGTACCAGTCTTCAGCAATTCTGTGATTATGTAAGTAAAGGAGGAAATATGGCCGCAAACATTTGACTTCAAGAGCTCTTTGAGTCCCTTCATCCCGGCCAGAGAGAACTCAAACTTCACGTGGCGAAAGAGGATCGACAGTGAGGCTTGTCTGAGCCGTTTACTGGTGCAGGAAAGACGTTTGATATTCCAGGGTACGAGGTGGCCAATAACGGCTTGTAGAATCTCCGTCGGGAGCATCTCAAGAGGCGTTAATTCAGGATTGTCAAAGGTCATTGTGGAAACGTTGAAGGGCCTTGAATGGTCGATTGCGGGTAACGTAGATGAGGCTGTAGAGAAAGGAGGGGGGTCGAGGGCGATTTATATTGGGGAGACCAGCTTAGTCACTAGCTAGCTATCTGATCTGCGTTGCGGGAACAGTGGAGCCACGGTCGAGCCAGTCTACCAGGTTACCTCCACCCACATCAGCCTTGGCAATCGATACGGCCACTCGCGGGTTGGAACCTTAAATAGACAGCAATGAACAGTCCTATCTAGAAACGCAAATTACTGGGAGGCGTCACCCGAAACTCTCAACATCTCAGGCCTTTCGCCTTCCGCCTCTCTTCTGTGCTTGACCGGGCATCACGTGAGGTCTTGTGAGGAAGCACTGCGCTACAGAGAAAGCTCACGGGGGCGATGAGCTCACAGGAGTCGAGTTCTCCAAGGGGTGTTCTCTTAGGAGAGAGAGTCTCCGAGGAGCATTGTCCACGGAGCAGAGACGAACCGGGAGCATACTCCTTGGATGTACGAGCGCCTGGGAGGATCCTCCTAGGCGGATCCTCCCTGGACGCTAGCGGCCCTTAGAGGATACGCCTAGGCAGTGGGTGCTCCAGGGGACACCCTCATTGAGGCACTAGCGTCCCAGGTGGAGCCTCCCTGCGACTCCACAATCCTAGGCGTTCCACTCGCCCGCGAGGGTACCCTTTGGAGTGCCACCCAGCTAGGAGCACTCTCCGAGGCTCTACGAATACGCTACAAAAAGCTCAGCTATCTAAGCGTGACCTATCTACTTTGGCTGGTAATCTAGTTCTACGAATCTCACCCCCATCCGAATATACTTCCTCACGACCGTCCGTAACTCGTCTCGAATCACCGCCGAGCCAGATACTTTCATCAGTCAGCACCACCCCATGCCGGACCGTAGAGTACTTACCTGCAACGAGCATCCTTCCATCACCTGCCACCGTCCACCTACTCCCGGATTCAACATCACCCTGCAGCGTACTCTCCAAAACCTTCTGCCCTTCAGCACCGACTTCCGCTGCGTGGACCTTGATATTATTTCCTGAGAGCTCTGCGAGGAAGATCTCCGGCAAGGGAGCAGGCCCCGGATACATACTAGCTCGTTCCCCGAATGGCGTTTTAGGCGAGCTCTTGGATTCAACATAAACCGAAATCGAGAGGATCTAGTCCGGGTACTCATTAGCTGCAGTTTGGAGGGTGTCATATGCCACTGAACGTACACAGCCATCGTCCAGTTTGTCCTCCTTCAGCGCACTGTTAAGTACTTCCTGAACTGCAAGACCGTCGGCTACACCTGTTAGCTTTGGTACGGATTTGCATATTGCATATGGCAATCCCACCTTCAGACTTTATCTGCCACACCAGATGAATGCGGCGAGTTCGGACCGCGCGAGTGTTATAGCCGTAGATTAGCTTCTTCAGGTGTGGTACGAAGGCAGCGATGCCGAAGCCGCTCGCCACCATTAAGACGCTCTCGTACTCACCCATCGACAGGTTGGCTCCGTGAGGGCCACTGAACATGACGAGAGGATTGATGGTGTAGCCTTTCTTCGCGTGGTACAACAGCTCTCGAGTGAGCCCTCTTCGGGGCTCGATCAGCAGATCAAGCTTGACCTGATCCTTTGCGTCCCACGAGATGACCGTGAACGGGTGAGTTTGGAGGAAAGACCAGAAGCTGACAGAAGGGATCCACAGGTTTATATACTGCCCAGCATCCATCGTCAGAGGCTTGGAGAGATGTAGCTGCATCTTCACCGCACCTGCATTGTGCGTGATAGTGGCGCGTGATAGTTGGTGGCGAAAGACCCCGTTTCGGACGATGACGGCGCCAGTTTGCAGGAGGTATGTTGCTGCGAATATCCCCATAGTGATATAGATATAGGCGCGCGGGGAAGACTTGTCGGAAGGAACGTGTCGCCACACGGCATAGACGGAGCCCCAGGCGAGGGCTTGGTGCGATCGTAGTAGATATAGGCGCGCGGGAAAGACTTATCGGAAGGAACGTGTCGCCACACCGCGTAGATGAAAGCCAAGGCTAGGGCTTGGTGCGATCGTAGGAAGAGCTCGTACGAGAGCTTGCGGAAGAGAGGAAGCAAGAGGACAAGTATTAGGCAGAGCAGCGACGCCCCCTGTCAAAATTAGTCAGGCAAGGAAGAGAGTGATGGATAAAACGTACAACAACTGCAAACAGATTCTGGGAAACGTCGATCGGGAAAGGCCCATCGGACGCTGCGGCCATGGCATGGAGGAAAACGAGTGCGGCCGTCATCCACCCGGCCGACCGGTGGACGCCACGGATGGTCTTGAGCGAGAGCCCAATCAGGTCGGCTAGGAAGGCAAAATGAGGCCCTGCGAGGAGGGGAATCATGTTGACCTCTGCGAGAGTGCCAGCTCGCCGACCAGCGTCCGAGAAGTTAGCGGCTTTAAGGCCGTCCCACGAGAGTATGACGAAGACGCAGAATAGGTTTATTGCGAGGTAGGCCAGCTGTATAACGACGCCTGCCCGAGTCCACGGCCCTAGGATTCGGTGTCGGTGAAGTATGTACGGATACCTAAAATGCTTCGAGACAAAATTGGAGACGTGAGTAACGAGTGGAACTAGGAGCGGAAGCAAATTAACGAAAGCAAAGATACAAAGGGTGCCGCCTGCGGCGATAGCATAGATTTGAATAGCATCCATAATGATCGGAAATGCAGAAATCTCGAGAAACGAGTGAATATGGTGAGTTGGTGGAATTGAGAAAGAGGACAGGGCGAGGGTAGATATATGGGTGGAGCGGGAGCGCGAGGAGTGACTGTACCATGGAATTCCCTTTATTTTAGCTGCTATGTTGTACCTTTATAGGTACCTGCTAAACCAAAGGTGCCTGCAAAACAGTAGGTACATGCTTTTAAAGGTACCTGCTAAGTCAAAGTTGCTCATATGTCATGCTCTGGCTCATGAGTCAGATAGGATAATATGTAATAGCTATGGTTGGCACTAGATACAAAGGTAGAACAACGCGAGACGTCCTTAAACGGGGTCTGCCTGATTACAGGAAGCGATCGATGACACGTGGTCACGTGGTTTAGTGACATCACAAAAGAGGGTACCTGCGGGTACCTGCTTTTGAAGCACCAGCTAAATCAAAGGCACCTGCAGCAGGCACCCTTCATGCAGTACGACGCCATAAGTCTCCGGACGGGTCAAAGCTCAAATTGGATGCCACTTTCATATTTTGTATACCACCCGTCTACAATTACTGTTGCTGTCCTAGCTACCATAGAATCGAGTAGTTTGAGTAGTAGAGCCTCTCCCATATGCTCATTGCAGCCCAATCAATTTTAAGGGTCTCTATAGTGTTCGCCAGATGAGGGTATAGCTTATGTACGTAAAGCTTAGGTAACGCCTCTGGGCGTTCCATGATCACACTCGGTGTATAGTTATAGGTACTGCGCAGACTGCGCAGGTGTTTGCAGAATGTCTCTGGGATTAACAGTCCTATTCTCTTGACCACGAGCATTCCAAATCTTCGCTGAGCCGGGCATGCCTCCATCTTGCCATATATTAACGGCAGGCTGTTTTATATGAAGCTCGCAGGCCAAAGGAGAATGATTAGTTGAATTATTAAGGGTTGGTAGCGGTGTTGCTTCTCGCGGCATATTGGCACGGTGCGCTAGCCAATCCTGGCCATGATACTGACCTGAGGATGAAGATGCGATGCTGGGCGTATTTTCGGGAGAAAAGTTGAAGTACGAATTCAAGTCAAAGGAATTTCCCTCACCGGGATCTGACTGGTGCAATCTACCCTTGGGGGAGTCGAGACATTCGGGCTCGTGATCACTGAAATACGACTGTTCACGCCAATCACCGTCCTGGGAATAACAGTCATCCGTCGTATACCTGGTGGACTGCTCTTCAGAATTCCCAAGAGGTGTTGACGGGAGTGAGTACTCATTGCAATCTGCGCCAAAGTTTGGTGAATTTTCGTCCTCAATGCCAGCACTAGAAGTTTGCCACTGAGAGTTTTCAGAAAAACTGTCTGAATGTATATCTTCTCCTGACTTCCCGATCCTTTGGGGATGCGATAACTGGTTATTAGCGTACACTTGATCAAGTGAAGGGCTAGCCATAGCCTGGGCAAGGTCTGACTTGGACGGAGGATTAGCGAACTGTAGCAGTTCTTCCGGGGTTCTATTGCTACTCTTCGAAAATATGTTACATGTTAATATGTCGAGCAGTTGCCTTTGTGCAGGCCGGCTAGAGTCTACTCTCTGTAGGAGGACGCCGGACAGGTTATTGACTTTCTCCTTCAAACCTGGGCAAACGAAGTCAACGTAATCTACGACATCCTGACTGTGCCGATTTATGGCCTGAAGGCTAAATCATAATCAGCCGAAAAGTAGTGAGACTCACTAGTAGTCGAGCAAGAACAACTTACTCCTTCACGGCCAGATTTTCAGGCAGAATAGCTAGAACGAGACCGCCATATCGCTTTGCCAATTCCGCCAGCGGGCCTCCCTGGGTTATCCAAGAGCTAAATTTACTCTTTTTTGCCTGCCGCGCCTCCTTTCTCTCTTTTCTCCCCTTGATATTACCTAATTCGGGGAAGAGTGAGTCAGTAAAGACATCCCTCGGCGACAACCCAAGGAACTCCTTTCCCCGTCTCTTCTTAGGCAGAGCGTCCCGCACAGCGTCCCTAACTTTTTTTGCATCCTCGTACCTGATACTCAGCTCTGGTAGTGCAAAATTCCTCGAGATGCGAAGGCTCACTCTCAAATACTTCGTTATCTCCCCCTCCGCCTCACCTCGGACGATGCGGTTTTTGAGGACCCTGAACCTTTGATCTGAGGTAGTGTCAGGACCTTGATAATCTTCCAAAGTATCGGCGCAATAATCTGCAGAGGGAGGTGGGTTTGCTGTGTAGTTCACGTAGTCCATAAGAGTTGCGAGCGTTGATTCATCCCCAATCGTACGTAATTTGGCGCGTAGCTTCGCTGGAATCTTCATGAACCTATCGCTTTCTTCCTCTGGCGGCTCGGTCGCGTTCGGCGATTCGGACGAATGCGGTGATACCAAGTCCTGGCCAGCGTCTGAGGTGTCAGGTCGCTGTCTGTGAGTCTCATCTTTCCGGTCAGGTGCAGATTGGAGTTCGTCAGTCTCTGAGATTTGAGGGCTTCTGCTTCCAAGGTACACTTCCGTTCCATCCAAAGACTGCGAACCCCGGCAATCTGCTTCGCTTCTCGGAAGCAGATCGTCGAGGTTTGCAGCATGCTGAGAATCGCCCCTCGACCATCCATCTTGACGATCATCGCCGTCACTACTCGAAATCCAATCGTCGAGGCTCGCTGAAGGTTGAGAATCGCCACTCGAGTCCTCTGCGTCCTCGACATAGGCTTGGTTTGGTGGGACTCCATGATCGACCCCTTGCTGTGTGGCTGGTGAGCCAAGGTCGTGAGGATCAACGAAAGGGCTCTCGTCCTGATTATCAACGGCTCGTGAACTTTGATCGTGAGGTTTGATAAAAGGGTTCGCGTGCTGATCAGCGTCGCGGCCACTATTACTTTCGACTTCTTGTTCGATAAACTTGGAGAGCATTCGGGCAGGAGCCGGCTCGCCACGTATGTCGGTATTATAGGGTGTTGAGGCAGGAGTTGTCGGTGTGACAGCTATTGAGGGCTGGGTGTCCTGGGCGCCTTCTAACATCTCAGGGTGTTGGCCAAACTGCTCGTCCCTAATGGGAACAGGCTGGGATGTAATTTGCTTAGAGCCTTCAAGGCTTTTGTCCTTGAGCTCTGCACCTGTTGTACCTGTAACGTCAGTACGGGCCTGTTTAGACTTACAATGGTCCTCGAAGTTGTGTTTGCGTTTTTGGGGCTGGCGTCGTGCAGTGTTTGACAGAAATGGTACTAAATACGTAGGGGTCTGCGTAGATGGCAGGCCATTAGGATGATGAGCTTCATTATCACTGGCATCGTTATGTTCACCCGGAATGGAGGCCTCGAGGCTCGCAGAATGCTGAGAATCACTGGTCGTATGCTCGCTGTCTAGTGTGTCTCCTTGTTCGATAGATAAACAGCATTGGGGCTGGCTTCCGTTGTCGAGCTCTTGTTGAGCGGCTGGAGAGGTCTGATTGGAAGCCTCGAGATTCAAGTCAATCCTTTCCGTCCGTGCATTGTCCAGGCGTAGGAGAAGGGTAGAAGCCTGGTCGCCAGGATCAGACTCCTCGTATGCGATAGACGGTGACGAGAGAGAGGTCAGAGCCTGGTCAATAGATGTGAGTGGATTATAAGGTGTCGAGATGGGAGTGGCAAGCGCTGTTGAGTGTGTTACCTCTCGGACTGCTGTCACAATTGCGTCACGAGCGACTGGGTGTTTTTCAAAGTATTGAGTAGTGCTCTCATTCTGTAGCCATCGGACAAAAAACTTAACCGTCTGAGAAGCTGTCAGCAATACTACGTTCAAAGGTGGAAGAAGTGTATGATACTAGACCTTGTCAACGTCTGACGTGTCCAAAATATTCAGCTCTAAATCGTCGTCTAGATCTGGAC
>JPJS01000044.1:0-10364 GCA_000750665.1 Pseudogymnoascus sp. VKM F-3557
AGGGATGTTATTCGAGTGATGCTGAAGGGTTGGGGACGAGTAATAATGAATCACTTCAACGTTAATTTGTTGGCTGTGATATCTCCACTGAGCACTGTTAGCACTGATATGCGATGCGCCACAATCAAGTTCCTTGCGGTGCATGCCCCCTTACCCCAGACAGTCGAAACGGTCGACAAACCTCAATAAACTCAAGCAGTCCACTTTGTACAGTTATAAAACGCCAGGCCAACCAACAGACGGCCTCCTGTCCAACATCCAGCCTGGAGGTTGAAGTCGGCAAGCCACCAACAAATGGCCATCCATCTTCGAGCACAGAATTTCATCATCGCCCAACTTACTCCCATTCACCCGTATAACCGTTTTAACCTCTCCTTCACACGCACAAATTTGACTTTCCTATCATACTCCATACGTCAATGCAACTAACAAAACATCTTGCATGGCGACATGACGATATTCCCCCAGGCTAACCCGACCCAGCCAAGCGTCGCGTGTCGTCCTGCGCCCCTGACCGTGGTGGCCCACCGTGCTTTTAGTAGTGTCCCCAGCATCCTTCTGGTACGGAAACGGAAATTCGGGGTGCGCTTACACACTGCTAGGGCACTTTCAGGGACAAACAGCCTTGTGGGTTGGTCCCTTACAGGAGCCAACAGCACTCAACGTCGCTCTTTAAAACCTGTAATACATATATATATACATATATCCAGCATCAACCACTATCGATATTGGCAAATTGTGTGCGACAATATACATCTATTAAACAACTCGTCTATCCGCATGAAATACGAATCACTCGTCTCCTCCCCCTCCCACCTTCAGCGATCAGCGGCTACAGTCAGCAACCAAACCTTGCACAGCCCGCCTCTCACCCTTCCCCCATCGTTCCGCGTTTCAAGTCCGCCCAGTGGATTGGGATTTACCGTTGGTTCGAGTGGGAGCGGGGCAACGCTGTGGCGGTACAAGATCGTCGCTCGCCCAATTTCGACACATGAAGAGCAAGAGCGAAAAAAGAAACTCGGGGTTTAGTTTCCCTGACCATCGAAACTATCTCACGATCCGCTGATTCCAACGACCGCGTACGGCGTCATACGAGCTAAGTGCAATGCTGAGCTTCCATCGAGGTCTTGAGCAAATATTACAGCTTCATGCTTTAAAAGTACTCTTACCGTCTCAACAGACTTGCTCTGCACTGCCAAGTGTAGGAATGTCTGTCCCTTCTTATTCACTGGTGAAATGTCCCCTCCTTGCGGGAGAAGCTCCTCTGCTGCCTCCGCGTGCCCACCCACCGCAGCGCAAAGCAATGCTGTCTGCTGATACCTATCCTGTTCTGATATTGAGGCACCATTCTTTAGTAGCAGACGAATGGTCCCTCAATGGCCGTGCTGCGCAGCTCGCAATAGTGGAGTCGAGTCGAGAATGTCTCGTGGAGAGAGTTGAATCCCATTCTCCAATTGCCATCTGACCTTTTCTGTATCTCCGTTCGCTGCCGCTGTTGCGATGACAGTCTTATCATCGATCAAATCAATAGACTTTCTGCACGTAGGGCAGCGGCCTGTCTGGAAAACGGACTTGGCCAAGCAGGCCTCGTGTGTCCATGACGAACATTCACGCCGTTGGATAATTCGGTAATGCTATCGCGATACGCCTTGTGTAATGCGCTGACGTTCGAAACGATCCCTTCCATTGTATTTTCGATCTGGGAACGAACTCAGGAGCCGGCAAAAACGACATCATCTTCATGGACAGAGGTGTCGGTTGGCTGGCGTCTGGTTCGCTTATCGTACCTGATCACTCCCCCGCGCGAATATAGCCACCATTCTCTGGGTTGTCTCCTCCTGAAGATGCTAGATTCCAGAGATGTAAGCTGGAACCGTGAAGACTTTGAGGAGAACTAGCCAAGCATTCGGCGCCACATGCACCAGCCGATGATCCCGCGCTCGATGACCACGGGATATTTGCAGCTTTTCTTCTCTCGACTTACTCTTGCAATTGATGGGATACCGGTGGCAATTTCAGCATCTATCAATCTATGCACTGTGCTGCACGACCGCATAACGGGCTTAATCACGTGTTGCTAATGGCAAAACTGAACAGCTACTGACTCATCCTTGCAATTGATTCCGTCTTTGAGGTTCCATGGACTCACGGCACAGCGCGCTCGCGTCCTTCTTCTCGCTGTCTGTGTCGACGACGCTGACGTTCCACATGGCGACTGCGTACACTCTGTTCGGACTTGTGATAATCCACGGGTTTCTGTATGTGTCGTGGGTGCCGACCTTCAATGCGCTGTCGGCGCAGTTGAGGACGGTGTTCCCGGTGCTCAATCCGACGTTGTTGTAGTGCATTTTCTCAAAGGTGAATTCCCTCTTTCGAGTCAGCAAAGCATTTAATACCATTTAATAACCATCTAACCATCGACCAGATATGCCAGCCAAGCTCTGCAATCCCTGTGATTTGGCAGCCATTCCTCTCCGCGATCTAAGAGTGGTAATATTCTTGGTGCCTGAACCGAGGTAAGAAGGAGACCGCGTTGGAGCTTCCTAGCAACAACCACCTGCATGCACGATGGACGAATAGAGATGTGTGGCTTATGTTATTTGTGCAAAGTGTCATCGGTTTTGTAGCGACTGCATACAAGCGACTTTTGACAAGTGTCCGGATTGTTCGATGCTCCATATTGCCAGCACCACCATACTCCACGAAACATTTCGAAGTCCCTCTGCGCCATTATTAATCTTTGCCAGATTGTCTCGCGTCTACCCGCAAATCCATCTAAAAGGGAGGATATCTAGATGGTCCACCAACTGCCAAGAGCTCAAACCGACGTCCTTCACGAAACACCGTGAACTTTGTCCTTATATCCTTTAGCACCCGCCGCTCTTTCTCAAACCGCCCAGCTGCAATCGAAGTAAACAGGGTCCACCGCATTCGATCGACTAGATTCCAGCTTGGAGGTATGTGGAAATTCTGCATGCCAGCATACTCGAAGTAGCGAGGATACCAGCCCGCGTAATCCCAGTCCAGTAACCAGAGCTGACCAGAATAATCAAGCAGTATGTTTCGAGGGGCAAGATCATGGTGAGTCAAGATGAGGGTAGTATCTGTTGGAGGTATGAATCTGTTAGGATGTATTTTTGAGCCTAGAGCTTCTCCATGATCCGCAGCTTCTCTCGCGTGTTGGAGAGAGGAAAAACCACTCCAGAACTTAATGAAATATGTAATGACTTCGGGACTTGACCTTGCTGGTAACCCGAAGCGGTCTTCAAGATAAAACGACCTGCACTCGCCGGATGCCAGAGAACCTGCAGTTGGCGAGGTTGCCAACCTCATCAGATGGATGAATCGACGAAGCTGCAATCCCAACTTGATCGTGGTAAACCAGCTGAGCTTCGTCCATGCTTCGTTCAAAGTAGATCCATCAATACGCTCTATAATGTAGAATGTAGTGCCGTCGAACGTGAGTATACGCTTGATGCATGGAATACGAACACCCAATTGCTGGGCCATTTCCATTGCTCTGGTTATATCTTCAGTGTGTACTGTGTCGGGACGATAGACCTTAGCTACGAGATTTGTCGACAATATTAATACCCGGGATACGCTGTCGTGATGTGGGGATGCGCGGATATAGCCAGCCAGGTCTTCATCCGAGTATGCCAGGAGCATTTCTTCCTGGAAATCCCAAGTCATGATGTTGCTAGAGCGGAGAGGGTTGCGTAGTCTAGGGAAATCAGTGATTGAGTTATTACTTTAATTACCAAGGCAGTGTTCAGTGTAGATAATTATGGTATCAACAGCCAGAATGCTTCGCTTGCATCAGATGACGACATCTATAAAACCAGCTTAGTATAACGTGACGTACAGGTCACCCGATGCTAATTTCGAAGCATCTGACCGAGAAGTTTCCAGCCCAATGGAGTATCCAGCTGTTAAGATGCTCCATTGGTACAGGTCCTCTGGTTTTGTTATGAGCTTGACATCAATTGGGAGAATAGCAAACCCAAGTTGGGAGTCTGTTCAAACACAATTAGGTACGGCTTATTATATACCGAGTACACTCACGAATGTGATTGGCTAGCTTCCCTACACTCAGTTCGCCACTTAGCCCTTTCCTGGTTGCTGCTTCGAGGGCAGTTCATTGTGGACTATTTTTACTTTGCTATAGCAATATGTTATTTTTGCATAGTCATGGGATATTTGTCGGTCGCACAGGCGCTTGTAGAAGACGAGACCAGAGACGCGGCACACGTAGAGAGCAGTCGTGTATATGAGATGCGCAACGAAATCGTACACTTGTGTTTTATTGGTGACTTCGTTTGACATGACATATTGAATATATTCAATATGTCGGCCAGAGTCCATTTTGAGGAGTTTTATGCTGAGACCGATAAGGGTTATGTAGATGACCTGTTGGAGTAAGAACGAGTAACAGCATGATGGGGTTATAACGTACGGCAGTAAAGATAATTAGAGAGTCATCGAGTCCGAATGACGAGACCGAGAAGAAGAGGCGCGCATACAGACGAGCACAGACAATCAGGAGAGCCAGGACCGCAACGGCCAGCATTCCGCCAATTGAGCCAGCATCTCTATTTTCCATGAGATAGTCAGCCGTGACACCAACTGGTACTTTCCCAGCCGCAATTGCGGTAGTGATGGCGGACTCGACCATGTTGACGACGACGACGAGCATGTAAATGGGTAAAGTGAATAAATGGAGCACAAGATTATATGCAGGCACGTCGCAACCTTAAAAGTGCCGATGACGGGATTAAATGCCTCCTGTTGAGCCTGGGCACTATCGTTCACAACACTGGTCTGGTGCAGACTTCCCGTTGGCTCAGACCTCCACACTTCCAGCTAGTGATTGCTTAGTGTCGTTCACACAACTGACTTCCAGTTGGCCCAGACCTGCACTTACGGCTAGTGATTGCTTAGTGCTTACATGGCGCGATGTAACCGATAGGTGTCGCTCAGACATGGCGTCGCAGGTTCGCAGTATTCCGCCATAGCGCGGCTCTAGCGGACTAGGATGTCGGAAAGGTCCCCGTAAAACCCCTATATCGATCCATATACCCTATAACTTAAAAAACAGATCTCTTCGGTATACCAATCACCGAGCTGATAGGGGTTTACAGCGTCTGTATACTGTGGTATGCTTTGCTCTATTTAATATTTATATTGCGAATTTCGTATTTAGGGTGTGCACGGCCCCTCCAAGTTGGCTTACCACGTGGCTGACGAACTACTGTTGCAGTCTACGAGGTACTTCGTAATTTTGCTGAACGCAGTCGTCTAGCCCTGGGCCTAGCGCTAATCCCGTTGTTTCTTTCATCAGTTGAGCCTCTCCCGCATTCTCACAGCTCTGTCTTGTCTGTATCAACTCTTTTTGCTTTGGTATACGCCATTGTCAGAGTCAGGATGTTGTCAAAATGGTCTATGAGTCTGGTCGCAGCTGGGGCTATTGTTGCCTTCACGGTGCCATCGATTGCTGGACCAGCTCTGTCTTCTAGGACCCAGGAACAAAACGCCAGTCAGCTAGCTGCATCCGATCAGACGTTGGAGTCGCCGTTTCCATACTACTTCCCTCAAACTAGGATCTGGCGACGCCGCGAATAGCGGCCAGTTCCCAATGCCATTATGCCATGGTTTCAGGTTGGAGGAGGCGACAATTGACCAGCTTCAAAACGCAATGGATAAAGGCACTTTGAGTTCTGTCAAGATTGTAATGTGCTATCTGCAGAGGATTTACCAGACCGACGCCTACTTGAGGTATGACGCTTACGCATTGCCGCAACACTGACTGACTCGATTCCAGGGCCATCATGGAGGTGAATCCAGACTTCCTTCAAATTGCCGAAGCTCTTGATCGCGAGCGTGCTCAAGGCTGCGTCCGCGGCAAGCTGCATGGAATCCCATTCATTGTGAAGGGCAATATCGCTTCGAAAGACAAGATGGAGACAACCGCAGGGAGCTGGGCACTCTTGGGGTCTGTCGTCCCAAGAGATTCGCACGTCGTATCGAGGCTCAGGGGAGAGGGTGCGGTTCTGATGGGCCACGCGACTCTCAGTGAATGGGCAGACATGCGATCCAATTATTACTCGGAGGGCTATTCCGCTCGAGGTGGTCAGTGCAGAGGTCCATACAACTTGACTGTCAACCCTGGTGGCAGCAGCTCTGGGAGTGGTGCAGCAGTTGCTGCGAATTTGATCACTTTTTCGCTTGGTACTGAGACTGATGGAAGTGGTGAGTTGTATATGCCGATTGATATAAATTATAGTGCTAACAGTTCAGTTATCAATCCGGCCGAGAGAAATGCTCTTGTAGGAATAAAACCCACAGTCGGCCTGACGTCTCGAGCTGGGTGAGATTCTCAATTATTGACAACGTCACAAAGCTAATTTCATCAGGGTCATCCCGGAAAGCCACAACCAGGATAGTGTAGGCTGTCTCGCTCGCACAGTTCGCGATGCAACCTACTGTCTTGACGGCATCTATGGCCAAGATCCGCGTGACAATTACACCCTCGTTCAAAAGGCTCCAGCCGACGGATTTGCTCAATATCTCGCGACGAAAAAGGCACTTAAAGGTGCCGTATTTGGTCTCCCATGGCTTAGCTTCTGGCAATATGCTAGTGCAAACCAGCAGCAGCAACTTTTAGAGGTCGTCAATCTCATCAAATCCGCTGGTGCAACCATAATCAATGGGACTAAGCTTCCAAACCACGCAACCATTGTCAGCCCAGATGGCTGGAATTGGGACTATGGCACAACACGAGGATACCCCAATGAGTCAGAATACACGTATATAAAGGCGGACTTTACAACGACATCAAGGCATATCTTGCCGATCTTGGAAATACCGACATGAAGAGCCTCGAGGACATTGTCAAGTTCAACAATGAGAGCGGGGAGGAAGGAGGACTTCCAAACCTGCACCCTGCATTCCAGTCCGGTCAGGATGGTTTCGATGCGTCTCTCGCATCGAAGGGCATAATGGACGAGACCTACTGGCAAGCTCTGAACTTTTGCCATAAATCGACACGGGAGGACGGCATCGACGCAGCTCTCCACCATAATGGCAAGAACCTCACCGCGCTCCTCGTCCCGCCAGATGTTGCGCAGTCGATTCAGATCGCCGCTCAGGCCGGCTACCCTGTCGCCACACTACCCGCTGGCGTGAACCCTGATACTGGAATGCCTTTTGGGCTGGCGCTTATGGGGACGGCGTGGAGCGAGAGCACTCTGATCCGCTTTGCAAGTGCGATTGAGGATTTGCAGCTCACGAGGAAGACACAATACAAGAGAACCAGCCCAAAGTATTTTGGCTACCGCGAAAAGAACCTCCCTGTGAATAACGTGTAGGCAGATGGGCGTGATGGGTTCCTGAAATGAGTTCCCTATGGATTGGGATTACCCTTCATTGTATAAATTTAATAGTAGTAGATATATCGTCAATAATGAGCCTCTTAGAGAATGATATACCCCGAAATTATTAGCATTTCCGTCATGATGTTTTGAATTGCGGCATTTGGAGCCTGCCGTTGAAGACATCATCCCTACAATACCCATACTGCTCTCGAAACTATGTCTATTGCCCGAATGCGGCGCAATCTAGATACCTATTTATCTTGATGCGGCACTTTTCTATGTTATTGTTTCGACAGCGACTTACACCCTATTAGAGCACGGATCATATCCAACCACATCATCCGAATGATCACTTCCGCGACCACATCCTACCAGCTTCACTCATCGACTCTGGAGGGTGTTTTGCATTATCCATACTAAAACCGCTAGTCTTTCTCGGGAAACGGTCCGAAGCACCTGTGGTGTCTCGTAAGGATTTTGAACTCGTAGTCGTCATGGTCTACCGAAACGTCTAGTTTAAAGATGTGGAACCCTTCCCCATACACGAGACTGATAAGCTGCAATGCCGAGGAAATGATATACTTTAGTCCAGAAGGGTAATTTGAAACTTGGTAACATGCAAGAGCAAGATTGCAGTGATTGGCCTCCCAATTAGTTATGCGCAATAAACCGCATCAGCGCTCGCGGAATCGATACCTCCATGCAAAGTGAGAACCGCTGGCTGTATCAAACGACTGATATGCTGAAAGGGGCCATATTGCGACACCGTCCATTTGATTAGCCACGGTCTACATCGAGCACAGATCGGCAGCGGTCATCAGGCTAGTATCAATGATTTGAGATCCATCTCCGCCAGCGAAGAGATCGAGATCGAGATCCCGAGCAAGATCGGCGCTCTGTTGATTATTTCTTGGCGCGAAAGTTTGGCTGGGCGCGATCGACCATCTACGGACCAGGAGTTCATGAAGGGCGAATATATGCAGTTGTCTCAAAGCGCTATCAGTACGTTAAGTTCAAGCGCGAATGCTCGAAAGACTGGTACTCAAAGCCGGGTTTCCGGGCAGATACGTTTTCCGATAAGTTGGCTTACGGATTGAATATAGGATAAGGCCTGGAAATATAATAAAACACGCGCATCTACCAAGGTTATCCTCAAGTCTGCTGCACGTTCCACCTCCCGCCTGTAGCGTCTTGCTGCTTCTTCTATCAGTCGCTTGCAGAATCGCTTTTTCGTGTCTCATTATCAGGTTTCAATAATATGTAGAAGCTTGTCTTTGCTCCGAGCGAGACCAGTCACATCCGATTCGTGGGGTTCCTCGTGATACACAAAGGTCAGGGTATGGACGATTACTTGCTGAGCGCCGTCGGCAGCGGGACGCCGGGGGTTTGGTGGTAATATTTCCTAAATTTCGAAGCCCTCTGAGATCCAACCGTAATTTTACAAATCTAGTAGTCGAGTACTAGATACCTTTCGACACTATGAAGAGTGACAATCTTGCCATTGCGAGACAAGCCCTCTGAGAGATCCAACCGTAATTTTACAATTGTAGTAGTCGAGTACTAGATACCTTTCGACACTATGAAGAGTGACAATCTTGCCATTGCGAGATTCAGCTCATCGAGCCCGTCAAACACGAGAACGACATCTGATGTTGCACTTCAAACACCAGAGAGTCTGAAGCCGCCCGGTTGTACGACTACCATCTTAGTCTCCTGAGGCCCGGTCCTACCCAGCAAAGTCTTCAGGAGGTTACGACAGCACCCATATTCACTATGCCCGTTCTCGAGCACGCCGAAGCCATTGTCGACGGAAAGTCCTTGCCAGAATTCCCACAGTACGGCTTGCTGGCTGGTCTGGCCGACGCTGTACGAGAAAATTCGAAATCTGAAGGGCCAGGCCACTCATGTCCAAGATCCTCGCATCTTCTTCAATGTCGCAGCTCCGTCGACCAAGTTCATTTGGGCTCTCAAGGCTCCGGGAAGAGCCATACTCTCTCATGCTTGCTAGAGAATTGCTTGATTCCCTCTGATGCCAACGGGCTCCCGCGCCCCCTTACGGCCTTGTTTTTCATACGTTTATCTCCGATGCGGGAGGATCACCTTGTGAGGCTGCCTTTCTATCTTCAGATCCCAAGATAAAAGTGCGGGTCTTATGTTCACCAACCAACTTCCGTACGATCCAAGTAGAAGAGTGCGGTAGTGAACGTTGCCCTTGGTTCTCTGATAACCGTGTTGCCGGTTGGCAATCATATTCAACAGCGTGGTGCAGCCTGAGCCAGGCCTCCCGAGGACCAAAAGGATCTCTCTAGGCTTGATGCAACCGTGGACCCTATCGAGGATGACAAGCTAGGATTGTGTCTTGGTTTCATCTTGGAGAATGCGATGTTTGTGCGGATTATGTCATTGCTCAGCACCCAAATGTCGTCTAGCCGGAGCGCGTTTTGCGAGGTCTGGAGTGGGGTAACGCCCATGTCGGATCCACTGCGCGCTTTGTGCGGGTACCAAGCGTCGTCTAGCCGAAGTGGGGTTTGCGTAGTGGTGGTGGCGTCTAACCGAAGCGGGGTTTGTGAGGTCTAGGGGGGCGATGCGCCCCGCGTCAGATCCACTGCGCGCTTTATGCGGGTACTGTACCAAGCGTCGTCTAGCCGAAGTAGGCTGCTTCTATGCACGTTGGCGGCTAGTCCTACGTCAGACCCACTGCGCGCTTTGTGCGGCAAGTCTGCGCTGACCCGAATAGGCAATCACTAGATCGATATTTGCTTTCGTTTCAAACCATCGAACCCTCCCGAAGGCTCTCTCTGATTACGCTACCGGTTCGTTTAGTAGTTTGCGTCTAGTGTGACTGTTGGGCTCTGCCCGCTGGTGACTTAAAACTTAATCAAGTCCATCGCCATCATCCTATCTGCCTTATCGTATTTGTCTTGCCTGCACACATCCACCATGAACTCGGTAATACTTCTCGCATCGAACCTTCATTGTCCGTCTTGTGTC
>JPJS01000057.1:0-14375 GCA_000750665.1 Pseudogymnoascus sp. VKM F-3557
AAGCATTGGACCTAGTATGTCGCCCTGCTTAGTCGGGTATATCTCAGCCTCGACCGCCAGTAAGCCTTGTGTGAGTGTACCCGTCTTGTCAAAGATGACGTGAGAAAGGTTCCGGGCTATCTCAATCGTCTCTGCGGTTTTGAATATCAAGCCGTGCTTAGCCGCGACACCTCCTGCTACCACAAGCACCATTGGAACCGCCAGGCCGATTGCACAAGGACAGGAAACGATAAGAGCCGAGATGGCGTATGTCATGGCATTGATGCAGGCGGTAGTGCCATCATAACCACGAATGACTTTGCCAACAGCAACCCAGATTACAAATATCAGAACGGTAACAATGAGAATGGCAGGGATGAAATAGGTAGCTACACGATCGGCGATTTCCTGGATCTTGGCTCTCGATGATTTTGCCTCATCTACCATTAGACCAATGGCTTTGATGGTGTTTTCACCTGGGAGACGTGTAAGCCGGATAGTCAGGGTGCCAGATTGGTTAATCGAGCCAGCAACCACAGGGGAGCCCCGGTTTTTGGCAACCAGTGTGGCCTCGCCCGTGATCATAGATTCGTCGACTTCTGATGTGCCAGCGATGACGGTGCCATCGGTAGCGATTGAAGTATCAGGTAAGACCCTGAAGATGTCTTGATACTGAAGGAGGCGCGCGTCAATTTCTTGCTCTTCATGAGTCAGGGGATCTGTGAGGATTGCAGTCGTTGACTGGAGTGACTCGATAGAGATAGACTCCACGGCTCGCTGCCGTGCAAAGCCACTAACAAGACGTCCGACCATGATAAGGGTGACAAGCAGAGTGCTCGTCTCAAAGAAGCTTCCCGTCGAAAGGGGCTTCTCTGAGACGAGAAAGGCGTACGCGATGATTGAGTATATGTAGGCTGTAGTAGTGCTCAAGACAACAAGTAGGTCCATCTCGATCAAGCCCGAGAAGAGCAGGGCATTGAAAGCACTGATGTACCAGGGCCCAGCAACGTAAACCTGAACAATAGTAGCAAGGACCAACGAGACTGCTCCGTAAATGACATCGTGCTCCGGAATGGGAGCCCAAGCCATAACAAGAACAGGGATGGTCAACACAGTCGACACAATCGCTTTGAAGAGCATCAGGCGGATATGAGCTCTGCCGGAAGTGATCAGAGGACGATCTGCGACTGGCGCGAGTCTTGGCGACTGAAAGAATGGATCTGACATCAGGTCCCTAGCACCAACAAGCTTGGGCTGGTAGGTTACACGGATAGTGTGTGTGTCGAGAACTGCAATGTCGGAAACTCCAAAAGGCAAATCTTTCGCAGCAACGTCCAATGCAAGGCCATCCACGATCAAATCAAGCACGTGTCCAGACTGCGTCATCTTTGTGCAGGTGAAGCCAGTCATCTTCTCAATGGCCTTGATGGTGCTGAGGGTGTCGACGGTGGCAGAGGATATACTGAGGTCAAACTCTGCTTGAGCTAAGAGGAGACTGGTCTTGACGTTTGAGATTTCGGGGATCATATCCAGCGATCCGTAGAGCGTCTTCTCGCACCCAGTACAAGTCATACCTTGAACACTCAACAACACATGCTCAACCGGGAACTCGCCCTTTTCTAGGTCAAATTCATTAGTTCCGGTTCGATTGTACCTGATCACCTTGCCGCATGCTACTGTTCCTAGTGGATCGCTGGTGCAACGGCTGTCTGATATGGCATCTGCATGTCCGCCCCCATCAGCACAACAACTGTCCACTGGATTGCCAGGGACTTCTGTGATAGTCTGTCTAGCGTTAAGTGCTGACGGTTTATCGGAACAGCACTCCTTGTTGGAACAGACTTCGAGCTTTGGTGGAAGGGTGGCAAAGTCTAGGTTACCAGAGCAACAGCTGTCGATACTTTTCTTACGACTACAACAGCCATCTTTAAGGTCATTAGGAGCAGCCGTATGGGGGGACCTGGTGCCACAACCCGTCTTGTGACTACTGTTAAGTTCGACAACTGAAGCTCCGGCATACTGATCGATGCTGGTTCTCAAAGGCAAACCGCCACAACAGCCATCCTCGTCGTCATCAGTGCACTTCGCCCCTGGCATTGCACTTTCCTTCGAGTGGGTTGAAGACGCATCGGAGCAGCAAGCCCTCTTGCTGCAATCGGCACCTTCCTGCGGCTTGCAGAGAGAACGAGCGCTCGAAACCATGCTCATCTCGCCTAAAAGGACCTTTCTCGAAGACCCTGTCGAGCGCTTCAAGCGGAGAGGGCTGGTCGGCAGGGCGATGCAGCACGAATCGAGGCTCAATGATAGCAATACCTTGCAGATGCAGCCGATATTGTCCAACATCCCGCTATACGCCGCCTTAGCCTTGAGGTAGTGACTTTCGCATGGTTCCTCATCAGCTCGAGATGGGATGGCACAGTCGCCATGAGCATTGCGAGGAGTTTTCGTGTCAATTTGCTGCCGGTGATCCGGCTCACTGTTGCAATCACGACGTGCAATTTCGCGCTCGAGATGGGATGGCAGAGTCACCATGAACATCGCGAGGAGTTTTCGTGTCAATTTGCTGCCGGTGATCCGGCTCACTGTTGCAATCACGACGTGCAATTTCGACAAGGCAAGTGTCTGCCGGAGTTAGCAAGACGTCAAAGGAAATTCGATAGGGGCTGAAGAGTTCACCATCGCAGCATTTGGTCTCTGGTAGAGGGGAAACGCAGGCAACGCGAGTGCAGGTCCTCTGGCGCATGCCAGAAGAGACTGGCGCACTCACTTCTGAGTTTGTAGAAGTTAACATAACGATTAATGAGTCTTGCAGATTAAAGTGGTTCGGAAATGCGATTGCAAGATCTGCACGCGGTCTGGTGGCCTGCTGTCTGTACTTATCCAGTGCTCAATAGTTGAAGGAAAAATAGACTCTGCCTGAGGCACACAACGAGGCACCAGGGATGCTGTATTCACTAGACGCCCATAGCCACGAGACCACGTCAGCTCTGTTAGGCTTGACTGCTTCCAAAATGTCCTTGATCTTTAGCTGCCAGGTATGCAGCACCCTTGTCGTCATGCTGTGAGCCAGAAAGTGGAGTTAGCTCGACAGGCAACTCTCGAAGATAAAGAAGGTTTCTATTAGAGAAACGCCAGCGCTGAAAGCTGACGTGGACCCTAGTTCGGCAAAGTGGGTGGCCAAGCATTTCCCACCCTGCACGCCCCATTTTTTAAATGCTCGGCCACCCACTTTGCCGAACTAGGGTGGTCCACGTCGTGGGAAGGACGATCGGTGGATCATGAGGGCTGCTCCGTATAGGAGGCGGGCACAGAGGACCAAATCCGTCATAAGAATGGTTGGAGAGCTATAGTCACCAACCAGTTCTTCCACAACGACATCAACACGGGTTTGCGCAAGGCTAGTGTTTAGCGTGCTCCGAGCCGATTCAACCAACGGGCAATCGGGAACAGAGAGGAGCTGGACTCGAAGGGGTATTCGTTGAGCCATTATTAGCCGGATTTGTGGGAGTGGAACGCTTATGTTTGAGGAAGTCAAGTTGTTCTTCAGAATAGTAATAATCATCTTGCCAATCACATGGCTGGCCTCAATTTGATCGAAAAGAATCTTATCCATATATCTCAGGCCACACGATCGATGCAAGTGGAGTGCAGCTGGCTGGATCATCGGAGGTCTTAATTTTTTGATGGCAATGCTGGTGCCACCAAAAACGTGGCAATATCTCACCCATCACATACCTGCACAAAACACAACAGCTTGCATGGCGGAACGTGTCAGTTTTGGCTCCACGGAAGTGCAGAGACTCTAAATCATGAACTGATTTGAGGGTCTCGTGGAGGAGGGGAGAAACCGGGGAGACTCAAGCACATCTTCAAGGAAGTTCGCATTCAGTTACCATGGAATCGTCGATTGCCAACGAAATATTGGGCGGCTTATTCCGAGCCACGTGAATATCATGGAGCAATCCACACCGCTCACAACATCCCACCTTACCCGCATGCTCAATTCCCGAAGCCAAGAACGTCAGAATGCGTTGTATTGTACTCGTCCAGTTCCGGCGAAAGTCCATCAAACTCCCGTATTTCAACCGCACTCTAGTCTTATTTATAAAGGGTATCCTCTTCACGAAACAAGACATCCAAGATTCGAACCGATACTATGAATTGTCCTTCAAGAGTTGACGAGGTACTTGACCATGATGGCTGGAACCAGAACCCCTCGAGCCTGTCTGGGGACGCAACAACGCGCGCAGATCTGAACGGCATTGTTAATTTGAGGGACCGTCGCGACAACAAAAATATCGAGCCAGACGATCGCGGAGAGGTTGTCGCCGATACGACAACTCGCGCAGACCTGAACGGCATTGTCAATGCGCGGGGCCATCGCGACAACCAAAATATCGAGCCAGACGATCGCGGGGAGTTTGTCGCCGACAGTAAACATGATGCCGGAAAATTCGGGCGACTGAGGGAGGGTGCACCAGGTAGTGCTAGAGGCAAGGGGGCCTCCACTGATGCTGGCACGAAAAGGCCTGACGATGGATACGACAATCAGGCTTCAGTCTTTTCCAATGTTCCCCACGACCATCCGAATCATCGCGCAGGCGTGGTTCAGAAGGTATGGCAAGCCGTGCTGAAATTCGGGGGTTTTATTGGACCAGGTCAGTTCTCAAAACCGCGGGATGTGGTATCTCGGGCTATCTAGCTGACTACTGCTCAGGTTTCATGATAGCAGTGGCATATATTGATCCTGGCAACTACTCGACTGATGTCGCTGCTGGCTCTACCTACAGGTTCAAGCTTCTGTTCATTATTCTAATGTCCAACCTTTTTGCCATCTTCTTGCAGTCACTGTGCATCAAACTTGGCACTGTGACGGGTTTGAATCTTGCTGAGCACTGCAGGGAGCACTTGCCGAGATGGCTCAACTACTCCCTTTACTTCTTAGCCGAGAGCGCTATTATTGCTACAGATATCGCCGAGGTAAAGTTCTCGACCTTTTGCGTCCTGCTCTAGAGTGTTGTGACTTACAGGTCCTTTAGGTGATTGGCTCCGCTATAGCGCTAAACATTCTGATCAAAGTTCCGCTAGTTGCAGGATGCGCCCTCACTCTAGTCGATGTTCTTATAATTCTCATTTTTTATGACCCTTCTGGCTCTATGCGGCGTCTCCGGTGTTTTGAGTTTTTCGTGATGGCACTAGTCCTAGGTGTGGTCATTTGCTTTTGTATTCAGCTCTCTTACATTGAAGGCGTATCGGTTAAGGAGGTGTTTAAAGGCTATATCCCTTCCTCTTCCATTGTACAAGCTCAAGGGTATGTTCCCTACTCCTACTACCAATTCGTCGATACTAGGATCTATACTCATGCGATTTTACCAGTCTCTACCTTAGCTGTGGTATTCTCGGCGCAACAGTCATGCCTCATAGTCTCTATCTCGGAAGCGGAATCGTACAAGCACGTCTTCGCGAATTTGATGTCAAGTCAGGACACTTCCTCACCAGGCCCTCTAACTCGTCATCTTCTTCACTAAACAGCATCAAATACCGCCCTTCGCTATCGGCCATCCGCAACTGTCTAAGCTACTCTACTGTCGAGCTAGGAATCGCCCTCTTCACATTCGCCCTCTTCGTTAACAGCGCTATCCTCATTACCGCCGGCGCCTCCCTTTCAAACAACAGTTCGGCGCAGGATGCAGACCTCTTCGGCATCCACGATTTACTATCTTCAACCATTGCCCCTGTAGCCGGCACCATTTTCGCCCTAGCTCTCTTGCTCAGCGGCACCTCAGCAGGCATTGTAGCAACTATCGCAGGTCAAATGGTCAGCGAAGGCGCCCTTAATTGGAAACTTGCACCCTGGTTGCGTCGCTTGCTCACTCGATCGATATCCATTACCCCAAGCATCATTATTGCTGCTGCGGTGGGTCGGGACGGTTTAAGTGCCGCGCTTAATGGCACGCAGATTGCATTGAGTGTCATCTTGCCGTTTGTGTCAGCGCCGTTGATTTACTTCACTTGCCGCAACAAATATATGACTGTTAGCACGGATGATGGTGGCAGTGTGAAGATGAGAAATCATTGGATTACCACTATTTTTGCGGTGCTGATATGGTTGATTATTGTAGTTATGAACGTCTCGCTATTGGTACTTGTTGGGTTGGGTAGAGCGTAAGGGCCAAGCTTCGTCGATGCGCTGCGGAAAAAGGCGAGGTCACGTGCGTGGCCGTGAAAACAAGATCCGAGAATTGTGGGCGACCGTAACTAGCTAGTCGTGCTCGTTGACGTTTTTTTTGGGGCAAAATCCCTGAACAAGCATGTTTCTTCCTAACTAGCTCTCTATCGCACTCGCACATCAATATCAACCTCCGTTCTACAGTGTGCGAGTTGTAAATAACTCGAAGTGCTAGCTAAGCTTGTATGCTCCATGCAGGTTTCCCTGTCAAAACGTCTGTACTAGAAACAAGTACTATCCTTACAGCCATCTGACGCTGATCGGTCTACCAGTGTTGACTGTTCCTGCAAAGACTTGATTGCCAGCATTCTTGGTGATAGGGCGAGACTCTCCGGTCAAAGAGCTCTCGTCAAACGTGGAGTTGCCCAAGGCGACTGTGCCGTCGGCTGGTGGATAGGCGCCGCGGAGGACTCGAACCACATCTCCGACTTCAAGAAGGTCGACATTGATTTTCTCGACGTTGGTCGTCAGAAGAGATGACTGGCTATTCTCCGAGTCTGGGTTAAATCTCACAAGCAGAGCTTCCGTTGGTCTGAGCTTTCCGAGCATCGAGACAGCATCGCCGGTCTTAGGTTTGCTATACGCTTCCAAGTAACGGCCAGCGAGGATGAACGTCGTCAAGAACACCACTGCGTCGAAGTACGTCGATAGCTTCCCGTTGGTCTCATCAGTCTTTGGCGAATCCAGAGCAAGCACAGCGATCGAAGGGAAGTACGCCACAGATGTACCGGCGGACATGAGCAAGTTCATGCTGCCGAAGCGGTAGAATCTTCGGAGAATTGGGACCTTGCTACTCCGCCCCCACAATGCTTGGATCTCCTTGATCGCTCTGACGTGGAATATATCGGCCGCGAGGAACATCACAGGGGTCGCAAGGAAGAAAAGCGCCCACTCGGCGCGACTGTCAGCAGGGTCAACGTGGAGAGGAGACGGGAGGTAAACGGTTTCCTGTACCGGCATGCGTCAGTACTGGAAACAAACACATGCTCGTGCGACCTACCATTTTTCCTTGAAGAATATTCGTTCGCGGTTGGTAGAGGGAACTAGGCTCATCCCGACTACACCGATGAGGAAGGTTGAAATAGCGACGATGAAGCTGAGGAGAAGCCGCAGGAGTAGACGGCGCTGTTCGCGGAGCTGCATAGCTCGGGACCGCTCTTCGATCGTTGGAGGGTGGTATATTGTAGCCTTCAATTGGTCGTTAACACCGTGAATGGTATCCAGTATGTCTCTGATAGTAATGATGCCGTGTTGAGGATGATATATGACTACGATGGTTGGATCCTGGTGTGATGGTGGTTTGTCGATAGTGAGATGTCCCGGGAAAGATGATGATAAAGCTTCAAGTACCCGTTGTGGGCAGTGATCGCAGAACATGCCGGCTATTCTGATCATGACTGTCCTTTCCGCCTGCTCGTCGCCACCTTTCTGTAGTCCATCAACCTCAACAATGTTCTCGACGTGACAGCCGTATCCTCTGTCCTCGATCTTCTCAACAATCTGATCGATGTTATCCTTTGGACCGGCAAAGGTGACGGTTGCGCTGTTCGTAAGTAAGCTAACGCCGACATCCTCCAAGAATATGAGTTCTTGCACCCCCTCTTTGATGGAGAGGATGCACGCTGCGCAAGTCATGCCGGCGACGCTGAGAGTGGCGGTAAAATTTTGGACTGCAGGGATAGTCACTATAACATCCCCAGACACCTCGACTTCCTCATTCGAGGTCTGACAAGCAACACAGTGCTCCATATGCTTCTCTTTGGGCTGGTGGTTGGCATCGCCTAGCAATCCAGGGTGTGCTGTCGCCTTAACTGAGGAGAGTGTTGATGCCTGTTTGCTCACGGTCTGAGCGGCCTGTTCCAACCATTCTTGGTCAACCTGGACTACATCTTGCTCGTAGATGGTATGGCCGAATTCGTCTTCGGTCCGCACACTCTGGACCTCGAATGCTGCTTCTGATAAAGCTCGAGATATGTCACCTGCAGAGTGCTCGGGGAAATGGATTATCGCAACCTCGTGAGATACGTAGTTGGCGGTAGTCGATAGCGGCGCTGGCTGTAATGCACTGAGGACCTCCTGGATATAGGAGAGACAGGAGGCACAGTGGATGTTGTTTATTAGGACAGTTGTGGTAACATGGCCTGAGGGAGGCGGCTGTGGATGGGGTGGTGCCATTGACTGTAGCAATGTTGAAGAGACTTGACGAAGATTTCGATGTGCGAGTGCTTTGCCAACACCTGAATGCGTGACGTTACTATTGTAGTTCATATGTAGTGACCAGGTTTCGATGGGATGGGGCGACTAGAAATGCTCTCAAACTTGCTCAAGAGCTAAACTGGGGCCCGGAAGGTTATAGGAGGAAAAGGCATACCTCCCCGCAGCCGTGGCGTTATTGCGCAAATCACTGTTTGGCGCCTTTCCGCATGTGTGGAGTACCCCTCCACAGTCCAACTTGTGCATTTGCAGATAAGCCGATAATCGAGTGGCGGCACAAGCTTACCAGAAATCGGAACGCCATTTACGCAGCTGGTTCTCTATTCTGTAGACATGATGTCAGTATTTGAGGTATGTGTCCCGTTGTGGTTAGGTGGGGTGCAGAGATGAGAGATTGTGTGTGATGAAGTGAGGAGTCGAAAGAAGGCTTGTTCTCTCTTTCCACTTCAGTTGAACAGTCCCAATCGCGCTAGGAACTTGACATGTCATTGGCGACCTTTCGAAATCCAACATGTCGCCCCTGTAAAGCCCTCAGGCAGCGACTCTCCCCTCATCCCAAATCAGTTTAGCTCATGAGCAAATGTAAGTGTCTCAATCGCAAATGTTTTATCTACCCAGACTCTCCGGAGGCATATCAAAGGGTAGATTTCTTTCCATCAAAGAAGCTCAGATCTCACATGAAGCCAACGTCGAACACTCTTAGGACATATATGCTCTCAACGTTCTTTATGGGCCCTTGCACCCCAATGTACTCCTCGAAGTGGAGGCCCATATCCATTGATTCTTATGCCGGGACTTGCATCTTCCTGATATTCCTAACTGTTATATTCCGCTTCCTTATCGCCTTCAAGTCCGTGCTTGAGAACCGCTGGATCGATGCTGAGTTTAATAGACGTTATATTGTTACAAGGAAGGCAAATTCGATGGAGCATATCAGCAGCGATCTGGACTCCAAAGGAGCGCTCTTGACGGAGAATGGGGTTGAGGAGGATGTTATGGTTGTGCGCAAGCATATTAAATGTGCAAGACCGTGGAGCATCACTACTGATGGACCGAGAGCTGCGCTTGATACTGTGATTGCGGGCATATTGTACTTGCTGTAGCCCACCCCATTCGTTCTCTTCGGACATGACCCTCTACTGACTTTCAACAGCATACTGTCTATCATGACGACGAATGTGGGCTACTTCCTCTCAGTCCTCGGCGGCACATTCCTCGGGAGTCTGGCTGTGGGGAGATATGCGACTGGAACACTGACCGACCAGACTCTGCACGCATAAGAGAGTCATGATGAGGTGAATTGTGGAGGACTGCGCTACTGGCAATGGGATCTCCAGACCTCAGGTTGGCACTCCTGTAAGGACACACTTCGAAAAGGCGCAAGCCCACCATGCTTCTTACGCAAGGAGATTTTGGCCAGCTGTCGCCCCGGGTCAGCGCGTTTAATTTACCCGCGAGGATAATTTACTGTTGGCCAATCTGAAAGAGGGAGGCTTGCCATGGAAGAATAACCCTAACCCTTTACTGGCTGGCTCTAGCCGGCGTATTGCAACAAGAAGTTCTCCCGATACTCGTATGCCAAATGTCGCTTCCCCAGAGAGTGCTCCGACGGTTAGACAGCGTCGCATTGACAGAAAGTCGGGCCGCATCAGAAAGCCTACTCGACCCACGACAAAACCGACAGGGTCCATAACCCTAACTAAACTAACCCGAAGCGTACACGCGATTGCGACATCATACCGACAAATCCCACATATCTCCCTTCCAGACTTAACATTTGGTCCTTGCCCAAACTCAACGACTGCTAGAAGAATGCTGCTATAACTTCGCTGGGAAGTGGTTTCCGTCCATGTTGGAGGCCAATGGCTGGGATGCACCCGAGGCGGTCGAGCTGACTAAGTGGTGGAAGACCCTCTTGAAATGTGATATCCCTGCATCAGCCATTGCTTTAAGTCATGGCCAGTCGTTCGCAGCCCTGTTTAAGCGTGCTATATCTATCCGGCACTGCGCTGTTCATCGTCGCCCACGAATTTCTGGCAAGAGCGTAGGCGCAATGGTTCGAGACACCTGGTTGCTTTCTCAAGCACTGCAGACGACTTGCGAGCTGCGCAGCTCCTACACTGGCACAAGGAGTTGGAAAAGCTCGTCGCACACTGGCAATTAAGAACAAACTCCCAGAGGGAGGCCTCAGAAGCTGAGCTCCGGAATATACACAATGCAAGGGTTGAAATAGAGGATAGGCTGGCTGAACTAGAGTCAAGGGCAAGCCAGTTGACCCAGTCTTTTGAAGCGGAGGGCAGAACCCACCGACCAATTGATACCGAGGCATTGCGGTCCTTAGAAGAGGCAGTCAGTAGGCCAGCTCTGGCCGAAGCTCTGCCTATCACTACACAGGATCAAGTTTGGCTGTGGATAGAGAACAGTATTGGCGATAACTAATCTAAAGCACGCTGGAGCTCCAAAAAGGCTGACCATTAAAGTTGAGCCTCCAGGATCAGGTCCTCGAGATCAGCCGTTGCAAGGCACCAGTTGTGGGTACCAATGCACTCCATGATGCTTACGGGAGCTCTTACAGTTATATGGGCGAGCTGGATTCCTTGCACAAACGTCGGAAAAGTTTCAGAGAGGCGGATGAGACGGAGCAAGAGACATTTCACGGATCAGTTGAGGACTCTCTAGTCACCACCAGATCGATGACTTTTCGGCGCACCGCCGTTCAATGACACGATAGCTTCAGGTTAACACCTGACATGCAGACAAGGGCTAATAGCGATCGACATCACTATCCTTTACTTATGTGATGAGTTACTGAGAATTGTCTCCCTTTGGGAGAAGAATACATAGAGCTGCTCGTCGGGTTGGCATTCTGCTTCCTGCCTCGTGCCTTTCCCCAGTATCACGCAGTTCAACGAGGCTTACATCGGCCTGCCGAAGAAGCTCAGTAGTATTGGCACCCTGAACACCAGCAGCATCGTTTTGTCCACTTTGTTCGTTATGTTCTAACATGCGTTAGTTTAAGATCTCGAGCATAAGAGAGGGGCATACCGTGCAGAAAACTGGCGCTAGTGATATTTAGAGTAAGACCAACACAACCCATGATCAGAATCAATTTCGGATTTTCTACTCCTGGAGACAGATTAGCCATATAAAAAGACGAAAGCATATTAATTCCTACTTTGAAGCAAAAACGAATCGTTCGAGTGATTGAAGAAAGATGCTGACCCGGAGAGCGAGGATTCAGCATACTCCTTTACCCGACTTTCTGGGCTCCAGACTGCCGCGTTCGTATGCTGAACATATCATGCAGCCTTGAAGTCAGCCTTGATCTTCGAGGTGCCACCGTGTCAGCAGGGGCGGACGGAGATGCGCGGTGGCTCTGGTAGAGGCGGCGTAGTGCGGCGAGCCGCTCTTCGGGACCCGATTGCGCCGCACGGCGCAGGTCGTTGTAGCGTGATACGCGGTTCCTTGATTCTGCGGTATCGTTTGCTTCGTCGGCGAGAGGCGCGGAAAGAGAGTCGTTGGCTGAGTTAGCGGTAGTATCAGAGGTGATGGTGGGGCGAAGGTCCATGCGGCTGGTCGTGGTCAGTGAGGTATTGTGGGAGTCGGAAAAGGGGAGGTTTACCACAGGGGACATGTGCCTGATATGTTGAGAAGCCACGGATCGATACATGTGGGATGGAATTTGTGGTTGCACGGGAGCACACGGATATCTTCGCTCTCGACGAAGTCTTCTGTGCAGATGGAGCATTCGATGCCCACGGAGCCAGCCTGGATATCGGTTTCGACGGCGGAAAGCCCACCTGCAGCCGTCACAGGCAAAGTGGGCCTTGTATTAGTTTGTGAGATGGTTGCTTGTGTGAGGTTAGTTTCTCCTGAAACCGCGAGCTCGACATCTCCATGGGCGGGTCCATCTGCGTTCCTATCATAACCCTCGCCAAACTTGACAATCGGGATGGTATCAAGCACAGCTCTCGCGAGACCCTTTACTCGACTTTGTTTGGGTCGTCCTAGCTCTCCTCGTCGGGGACCGTATCGCTCGGGATAACGATGAACTCGCAGGTTTGCGATTACTATAACTGTTATGAATATCAACACGAATATACCGGTGAGGCCGTAGACGATACTGAAGACTACAGTAGTGGACTGTGCTGGTTTGGTGTCGCTGTTTGAGGATTGATTGCTGCCATTACTTGAGACCGGCATCGTTTGTGTCGAGGCCATTACTGGGAGCAAGATCGGCCATAACAATACCACCGTGGGAATGGAACTCGATGAAATTACCATAGTTGTGCAGCTGAATATGTAGATTCGGCATCTCACACAGTCTCTCGCTCTCCGTTTTCTCGTTGCAGATGTGACAAACACCACTGCCATGAGGCGTAGTGGTAACGACGGTAATGCCAACTCGGGATTCCATCCACTTGGTGGTGGCTTAGCTCACTGGTATGATGCTTAGCTCACTGGTGTGATGCCAACTGAGCTAAGCCACCTTGCGGTAATCTAACATGATTTCCATTCGCCACCCGACACGGGGTGCAAGGTTCTACCATTTAAGACAATCGTTGGTAGCTTTCCAAGCTGCGATATCACCGTACTCCTAGATCCCGAAGCTAATTTTCAGTTGTAAAATCCTCACGGACCATGGGATTCAGCTGGGATGAAGAGACTTGTCCAGACAGTTTTAGAGATCAATGTCAGTTTAGCTTTTGAGCACGTTTGAGAGCATTTCCGCACACACCGTCGATATCTTGCGGATAACTGCGCTATGAACTGCCCAATAATAATGTCACTAAGTCAACTCGCCAAGCGCGGAAATGTTCATTTATTCTATCATGGAACGTGGAATATGTCCAGCAGAATCTTACTATGCCTCTTCCAGACCACTTAGCGACTGGTAAAATATACAGTACTATCTCCTGGTGTATCGCGAGTCAGTTTGGTGTATGGAGTACTCTGTATTCAGTGGCAACGTCAGGATACACGGCTGGAGGAGGCGCAGCAAGAGGCAAGGTGAAGCTTCACCCTGGAATGATATAATTTGTGGCTCAAAAGTGTCGTCATTATGATTAGCGATTGCAAGGGTAGTTCTTAGTGCACACAAGCTTTTTGGGTTGAAAGAAGGGACCAATGCGGGGTGACATATCCGCAATTTAGGCGTGCACGGAGTTGATTATCCGGTGCTGCGCCGCGACACTCCACAAATGCGTACTTCAACACTACCGTTCTACATCTCCTAGCGTATTTTCCAAAACCCAACGGCTGATAACAGAGTCTTTGTCTCCCACTCAGCCCTCAGCCCTGTCCCGTCGGTACTCCGTCGGTACATCGGCATCTGGCAGCTCAAAACCAGCTCAGCCACTAATTGGTTATCCAAGACATTTCCAAGGGAACAAGAAATAGTCCTTACGACGACGGCAACGCTCTCTTCTTCATCTTCCAATCCTCATCAAATATAATCCAGACGTCACATCAACGTCTCTTACCAGTTTCGCTTTCGCTTCAGTTCTAATCGCCGTCCATATCGCGAAGTCCTCTAACCAAGGACTCATCGACTGATCCCTCTCTCAAAAGTCATCCAAAGGCAAACTCAGCCACAGCGTCGTATCACGACCACCAACGCCGACCATCCCATCACTCTCCCGTAACGAACTTTGAAGCGCAGCTTCACAATCCATCACGATGGCACCGACAATATCACCGGCACTGCTCGATTTCGTGCTCGAAAAACGACAGTATGGCTATGGTTACGGATACAGGTTCACGTTCCCGACTGTCGCCACCACCCAGGGCATCCGCGCGATCACATACTGACTAACACCCTTCAGGAACCACAACTCGAACTGGCACGGCTGGGGCCGCTGGGTTGCACTTGTCGTCATTGTTTGCTTCTTCCTCATTCTCGCATTTGCTTGCTTGTGAGTCTTTTTCTCAGCCTCCCCAGCTATCATGCGGC
>JPJS01000059.1:0-23558 GCA_000750665.1 Pseudogymnoascus sp. VKM F-3557
GCAACCCTCAAAACTCTTCTCCCGCACCTCTCTCTCCTCCACAGCCCATAATTCCGGTCGCTTGCCCTCTCGACCAGCCCACGACTGCATCGGCACTGCCTCTATCGAACATCCTCTCATCTCTCCATGCCCCATCAACTTCCAATGCTCTTCCACCTCCACCACTGACCTCGAATTGAAATTGTGGCAAAATTTGCATCTGATTCCATCAAACACGTCCAACCCTTCCTGTGCACGCTTTCCATCCTCCGGCTTCAACTCTAAACAATCCACCCAACCCCAATGACTTGCACGTATATGCTTCTCGACCTTGTTTGCCATATCCATCTTAACCCCGTGCCTCTTCTTCAAATGCTTCCCTACAAACCCCACTGTCACCCCCACCATACATTTCTTGCAAATCAACCTCTGGTACTTTGCATTATCTATGAATAACGTTGACCACTCCTCTAATAACTCCAACATTTGCTTATCGCTGTCGCTCATTGTCGGTTCTCGCACTGTCTTGCTTGCTTATGTCGGTATAACTGGTGGTATAACTGGTGCTGTGCTGTGCTGGGCTTGTTGGAATATATGCCCTACCCCAACCCCCTTGTTTTTACCCACCCCAAAACCGCCGCCCTCCTATGTCTCACTATCATGCATGTCTCATGTTGCCTGCGTCAATTAACCAAAATCCTAAACATTATCTACGCCTTTGCCTGCTGGATGGATGGATTCGGGCTACGGGTTGGAATGTGCTTACCCTCTTTCCACTTCCGTCCATAACTCCAATCCTACAATTGACCCCTTTCTTATTCCGTCCCCTCCCGGCTGTCCCCATTACATGCTTTCGACGCCTGTGGTGGCTGTGGCTGGGCTTCACTGGAATGCAATCCTCACCCTGTCATCCCAATATAAATAACCCATCCTTTGCTGACTTCTTATGCTGACCTCATGTTGATGACACCAAATGTGTCATCAATCTTAAAAATGTATGTACGCCCATGCGGACAAACCCTCCAAATTTTATTTTAAACGCCCAATGTGCTTGTCATCATTGCACCCATTGTTCCCATTTCTCTCTCAATCGCAATCGCCCCATCCTACATCCTTCACCCAATTCACCACCCCCCATTTGTGAAATACATTCCTACCCTATCCTAAACAAATCTTCGTCCTTATCATCTCTAATAACCCGTGATTGATATTGTTCGCATATTATCAAATATGATTTGAATCCGTACCTACCTAGCCAAACCTATGTATGCCCCAGAATGCTCCTATATAATCCTCATCAAGAATTTTTTTCACATCATAAAAAAAGCCAGGTTGCTCGAATTGCCTACCAGTGTCGCTTGTGGGTACTTTTATGAGGGAAATATTACCCAATGAGAAGAGATTTGCAACGTGTGCGATGTGTGCAATGTCTGCAATGACTGCAATGTATGCATTTATTTGAATATAAACTTCTGGGAAATTTGACCAAGAGCAAAGCTTATATCCATCAATAATATATAACTTTCTTGGTAGCGGCAAGCCACTATGGAACTGGGTAACGGCGACAAACGCATTCACATATCAGCCGAAACACTGTCCTTGATATTCTCTTATCAAAGCCCAGACGATGTCAGAATAGCGCGACTAGTATGTAAGACATTCTACTCTCTCGCGAGTTCGTACTTCCTCGATACGGCTATTGCAGGATCCCAAACAGCAACGATAGAAAGACTTGAAGCTATTGCAAAACATGCTGTTTTGAGGACAACTGTCACAACTGTGGTATACGCGGTATGTTCACTAAACGGTGAATTTTCCACGGTCGATGGCTACTACGAAGATATGCATATGCGTCACCGATATTCGGAGAAACGACTTCCTACACTCGAGCAGTGTAAGAGACATTGGATCGAATATCAAAGGATATACAGGGACCAGGTAGAACTTCAGAAGGGTGAGGATAAGATCCGAATCCGGAATGCTTTGCGCCACATGCCGAATGTCAAACATCTAGTGCTATCAGGTACTGCTTGGAAACTGCCCTCCCATCCTTTAAATACGATGTGGTGTCAACCGGACTATAGTATCATCGAACCTAATACCGACCCAGACAACGGACCCTGGCAGTTCTCTCACGGATTCAACGTCATGTCTTCCGCATTGTTGTCAAACAGGATATGCCTATCTTCACTTTCATGTACAAATCCAACATATACCAGCGACAGCTTCCGTTCATCATGCTTCATTGAGAGCTCACAAGAGCTGTTTCGCTCTTTGGGCAGGATTGTTTTATACCTCAATGCCGATTTCGACCAAAGCCTTCTGTCCGAGAATAAAATAGGAGAGTGTATCTCCGTTGCAAGGGAGCTCGAGCAGCTAGAACTTGTATTCGAACCGGACGGACGGCGTCAGATTATGTTTCCTCGGATATTCCTCGCTAAATGGCCGGAACTCTATCACCTGAAGTTGGAAATTGATATTGGGTACGACTTATTTAATGCTTTCTGTCAAAGGAATGGGAAAAATTTACGCTCTTTACACCTGGAGAATCTTCACTTGTTTGGAGGGACTTGGGAGATGCTTGTACAAGGAATGCGAGATTGTCTACATCTCACCAATGTCTGTCTTAGTATTCTTTCTGAAGACCCTAATCAAGATAAAGTATGGGAACGACGAAATGGACGTGAGGAAGAAGGCCGGCAACGCCTTTCAGAAGCTGAAGAGTATCTCATTTGTGGAGGCGAAAACCCTTTCACAAATAACACGTTTGAACTGGTATCACTTTAAGGTGATAGTAAAACTGGGATACATCCGTGGATGATTTCCGCGTATTCTGTCAGAATACAAGGCCTTTAGGATAGGGGCATTACACCTCTGGGCCAGTGTCATCGTCTTGCATAGGGCCCTCAGACTTTCCACTGACTCCTTGCACCTGTTTTGGGTCTGGAGGACGATAGTGGCTTGATTAACACACTCTTATGTCGACGTCTCATGCCTCGAACTCATATTACTTTTGCAGTGAATGTTTACGCCTAAAACGAATAACCCGAGGAAAAGCTTGGTGATGCTGTCAAGTAGGGCTTAAAGTCCTATGAAAAGTGCCTGGGCGTATCAATGATAGCTGCCGCACACCCAGGCAATCCACTTTGTTTAATTGTGCCTCAAGGCCTTCGCAAGCCTGAGCGTGACCCAGATCCTTGGAAATGGATTTACAAATTATACGACTATCAAAATTGGAGGATAGAGCAGTAGCATTCCTTCTGGTTCTGTCCAATCGCTGCGGACGTGGGAAACAGATAGATTACCATCAGCTTTCGCCAACGATGGCTATGTAGGTGATATAAATCTTAAGTTGCAAGTACTACTGAAATCATTAGCTTTTTACTCCCTTACGTATTTTATCCGCATGTCATGAGTCTCTCGCAAGTGATATGACCTTACCAGACTTACCCCTATTAGGAGCTTTTACAAGCAAACCAACCAGCACATATACAATTATCAAGATTAAGTGCGAGCTTGGGTTCTACTATTTTGTTGAGCTATGTTGTCTGCCTTCTGTAATATGCCTTCCGAGTTATAATTTAGGCTCTGTAGAGAATAAATTCTATTGAAAGGAATGTTGCCACTGCTGACGACGTACCAAATTTTGTTCGAAGGCAAGACGTGAAAGATGGTTCAGACAAGCTGATTCTCCAAGGAGATGTGTACAGTGGGATTCTGTGGAGGTGCCGCAGGAATACGCGGAATGAAGCATAGTAGGTGGACTATTACAGTTTCAATTTCAAGGACAATCTGTCGACCTTTTCCCCATGCGGTGTAGTACACTCAGCTAGCTCTTCAGACGCCGAAGACATACTCATATCATTGACCCGAGTATGACAGAGAATACTCCTCCTTCAGCCTTCTGGCTCTAGACCAGAAATCTTCGTCAGTGACTCCCCTGCGACGTGCATCCATTGTTTCCCTAATACACGTGATTAGTCTTTCAAAATTGAATGCAAGACACAGCCCCTCAGCATCTTCTTTTCGCTGCGCTTCGGTAGCCTTCCAACTTGACTTGTCGAAAGTATGGTTTGCACACCTTCTTCCCGCAGCAGAAACATCCGCCAATGAAAGATTATTAAAAAAAGGATGGTTCCTATCCTTCATACACCCCCACAACGACAGCTTTTCCAAGTCAGCTGTACTCTGAGGGGAATTGTATTGCTCCATGAGCCTCTGGTCCAATTCGGATTTCGACAGTATATTTTTGCTCCCGGTTGGGTCGAAAATCAAAAAGTATTCGTCAATTTGGGTGACATTTTCTAGACGCGCTATCCCTGCCGGATGTTTGGCATGATATGTTCGGAAATTGAAAACGGTTCTGGTGTGAATGCGTGTTTGCGAGGTCAGTTGATTTGCTGCTTTTGTTCGAGGCGGATCATAGAATTGGTGGAGCAAATTTCCAGCTGTGCCGGCCTCGTTCATGGGGATATCCCAGTGTTGCGTCAGAGTGAACTGTCCCCTTTCAAAAGGCATCACTTCTTGTAGAACCGAAGCTCCCACAGTAAGAAGTAATGAGAACCATTTAAAAAGCTCGGTCGCCATGCCGCAGTCTAGTGTAGTGGGCCCTTCGAATAATTCGATGATGCCTCGAGGGAAAAGCTGGTCTCCATGGTAGGTTAGCACCCATAAATTCTTTTCTTCGTCCAACTTGTTCGTCCAGTCGCGAGGACACAGCCCAAAGTCTCCTTCCTGTTTCGAAATACGTTGGCGAGGATACCTTCGGCTGAATAACTCCGAAAATGAAGGTAGATTATGTAGGCCCTTCAATGGTGGGTCATAATAATTGTGTCTTTCAGGTCCGGTCATGCTGGCGACATATTTTAGATGTTCGATGAAGGTGCTCTCGTCCCAGCGTGGAGAGCCTTTCTCGGATGCCTGGAAACAGTCGCATAGGCGGCTTGAAGCTGGCGCGCCGTATAGTGCGGTGAGAGTCTCCACCCAATGCTGTTTCAGCGCCTCTGGGGTATCCTGTAAACGTTCTGGCCCCTCCCCTTCCTTGAATGAGAAATTTGCATCGCTCTCTAAAAGACGGTTAGTTCGTCAAGCCACAAGCCATCCTGCACCGATGGCATACGGTAAGTTTGCTCCTCAGGAACCGGCGCGATTATTGGTCGCATATCTGGCTCGTTCGTTCCAATGGATGCATCCATTTGGATAATTATCGTTGTTGGGCGATCAGCTGCTACCCTTTGTGTGCAGATAGGCGAAGTTGTCCAGAGGGTAGAAATTCGAGAGTGGAAGGGATCACTTATTTGGGGATTCTTTCGCGGGGTTACCGCATTGACCAGTCCTGAGAATCGAGGCTGAGAATAGTTGCTAAGAATACATGGTCCCTCAATTCAGTGAGGCGCCGCGAGTCTTGACCAGTGCGGGGCGGACCAAACAGAAGGTGCGCAGATTGTCACGTGAGGGATATAAAGCTTGCCAAGAGCCTCTGATGGCTTTTACCTCCCAGTGGTGCTGGAGCCGGCGCTAAGTTATACCGCTCCGTGGGGATCGTCCGACAAGAATCACGCTAACCGTTGACAACAAACACAAGTGCGGCGACGACTGCAACTCAATACACTCTTAATAAAAACTCTCATTGCCAACTCACGATGCAGCCTAAAGACCTTTATGCTGGTCTGTAATATGACACAATACGTGGAAATTGTCCAAGCTCCAATTTAGTCACGTCTAGGACGCGTTGTATTATGACAGAATACGCGGAAATTATCCGTGCACCAACCTTAAATTTACCCGTCTCTGCCCCGAGCGGCCTTATATCACGGGTAGAGGAAATTCACGTGGTATGCGTGAGCACCTCAAAGCTTGTCATAAATCGGAGAGTGGTGACAAAGGTGGCCGCCCCTCAAAGGTACTGCTTGCATCGCACGATCAAAGAGCCCAAAAGGAATCAGTGCACTCCGCAGTAATTGAAGCTCCTGTATCTTATCAGACCTTCCACCGATGTAACTTTACCCGCTTTTTCGAAGTTGCAAGAGCCTAACCTCAGACCGCCGAATCTACCACCTTCTCCTTTATCACTTGAGGAACAGGTTGAGGCACAATTAGCTGAGAAGACGCGAGCTTTCGACGAGAGGGCTAGTACAGTCCTCCAACCTCCCTCAGAGCAATCGGCATGGTTGCAAACAACGGAGTGGGTTCGTTATCTGCAAGGTCATAACCTCGGGGATGCAGCTCAACTCGCTGCTCTCCCACATTCATTCGAGCAATGCTATCCCGCTCTGCCCGCTCTGCCATCGCAACTTTGACGATATGCTCAATCCGGGCTTCATCTTTCCACCCGCCGATTTGGAATACTTCATACAATACGAGAAGGCGGATCAAGATCGCCGTCGAGAAATTGGCAGGCGCACTGGCACTATGCCAACTCTGTATCCCCTACCGCGGAGTCATACCGGAATCATCAAATCGAGACTGGAGCGATTCCTAGTGACGCATGTGGTGGGACGTATATGTGTTTTACTCTGCGGGATTACTTTCCGAAGCTTGGTCAACCACCATTTGTACCTGGCGCAGGTTCTTTTCCCGACCCTGAACCATGGCATGGTGCTCCTATGGCAGCATTACGGCGGGCATTCTTGGTTTTGGGAAGCCCTTTCCTTCAAGGCATTCCGAAGGAGACTAAGCATATGTTGCGGACTTTGTTGGACCTTTATTCAGATGACATATCGAATAACGACGCTGTGGAAAGAGATGATCACAACAGTGCCGACGAGTCATCAGAAGATGAGGAACGCCGAAACGATTCAACAATTCAGGCTGACCTCCGCTCGGGACATTGCCCGTCCAGGGGACAAATACACAGCGTCAGTGCGCAACATGGCCCCGATGCGTTTCAGGCACCGCCTACGCCTCTTGCGTCCGGCCCTCTGTTGCATCCCCGCGAAGTAAGCGGTACGATTCGGCATGTGACATCATCGACACCTCTAGCAGAGCTCCGACACAAACACCCTCGAAATCAAGAACACTGGTGGTGGAACCCAAGTTTGACAAGTGAGGACGTGGTAAAGCTTAGTGAAAGAATTTCGAAGAGAGCCCACATGACGGCGGTAAACTACATGATGTCACTCACACGAACACACATGAGTCCATGACACACAGAAGGCGACATATGGGCGTGGAACATGTATTTTTTTGAATTTTATTATATACCCATTCAATTTGTTTGTACGTTTTGCCAGAATTCCCAGCCGTCATTTGCAATGCCATCATGCCATATTACCCAGTTCTTAGTGGTGACAACTTCCGTGTCCATGGCCTTCGTAGCTGTGAGGTCCATACCTGCGGCCTCCATACTTTCCTAAATTCAAGAAACTGGTTCCCGAGCTATGAAATACAAGATAATGGGCCATACCGAGACAACCAGTCTAAGAAGGATACCGACTACCACTGTAATTAACCAATGGGACGGCGGGGACCGGAGCTGTGCCAGACGATAGTAAGCTCCGTGCACAAGCGGGAGGCGAATATCAACCAATAGCAGGCAAGGCAGGATATGTCGACCAGTGGTATGCACGAATGCACTGGATGTTTTGGATGCCTTGGATGCTTGGTATGCTTGAACAACTGCTGTTTATTTTTTCGGATTTTCGTTGTTTCTCCAAATTATCGTTCACTCCTCGCCATCAATATACTGCTAGGTACAAAGCAGGACCAACTAAGAGCTATCCATATAAGGCGAACACGTCTCCGCGAAGAGCATACACACGATTGCGTTAACAGGAATACAGCTGCACCCTTAAGAGTTGCATTCTCGAGGTACAATTGTGCTCTTAGAAGTTTGACCTATGATGATGGAACTCTCTCCTAGCAACACCAGCAAGATCATGCAGATGCCACCTGAAATATTGTCCTTAATATTCTCCCGCTTATTGCGAAATCACATCAAAACAGCCCGACAGGTGTGCTGGGCATTTAATAATAATGCGAGTCCATACTTGATCGATACAGTTATTGCAGGCTCAGAAATGGAAACACTAAAAAGACTCGAAGCTATCGCGAGGCATGATCGATTTAAAGCATCTATCACAACTGTGTTATTTTCGGTTTGTTCACTAGAACGTAAATTTGCGACGGTCAACGACTACTATGAAGAGTTGAGTTCACGGTATAGAGGCTCGAAGCAGCAAATTCCGACACTGCGGCAGTGTGAGCAACATTGGCATGACTATCAAAACATCTACAACGACCAAGTAGAGCTTCAGAGGTGCAACGATAGGATTCGCATTCAGAATGCTTTGCGCCACATGCCGAATGTCAAACATTTAGTGCTCTCAGGCACTGTTTGGAAACTGCCCTCCCATCCTTTAAATGCGATGTGGTGTCAGCCGGACTATACTATCATCGAACCTAATACTGACCCAGACAACGGGCCCTGGCAGTTCTCTCACGGATTCAACGTCATGTCCTCTGCATTGTTGTCAAACAGGATATGCCTATCCTCACTTTCATGTACAAATCCAACGTATACCAGCGACAGCTTCCGTTCATCATGCTTCATTGAGAGCACACAAGAGCTGTTTCGCTCGTTGCGGAGGATTGTCTTATACCTCACTGCGGATTTCGACCAAACCCCTCTGTCCGACAATAAAGTAGGACAGTGCATCTCCGTTGCAAGCAAGCTGGAAGCCCTAGAACTTGTATTCGAACTAGAGGGACAGCGTCAGATTATGTTTCCTCGGATATTACTCGCTACATGGCCGGAACTCTATCACCTGAAGTTGGAAATTGATATTGACCACGACTTATTTACTGCTTTCTGTCAAAGGAATGGGAAAAATTTACGCTCTTTACACCTGGAAAATCTTCACTTGTTCAGAGGAACTTGGAAGATGCTTTTACAGGTAATGAAGGCTTGTCTTCATCTCACCAAGGTCTGTCTTAGTACTCTTTCGGAAGATCCTAACCAAGATAAAATATGGGGCCGACGCAATGACCGTGCAGAAGACGGCTGGCTACGCCTTTCAGAAGCTGAAGAGTATCTCCTTTGTGGCAGCGAGAATCCTTTCGGAAATAACACCTTTGAACTAGTATCCCTTTGAGTTGAGGGTAAAATGAGGATTGAATGGCAGATGAAGTCTGCGTATTCTGTCGGAATTCGCACCAGCCTAAAGGTCTTCAGGCAGTCGAGAATGAAAGTTGGGGCGGATAAAGGCAACAAAATCATACATACAACAGGTGGTATGCTTAACTGATAAACTTACGGTTGGGGTTATGCCATCTGAGGCTTGGGTTTTAGCAAAGTACATATGAAGTTTTTTTTCACCAAGTACTTTATATATTCTGTGCCTTGCCTTCGCTATTGAAGGAATTGCAGAATAAAGCGAGAACGTGAAAGCGAGACACGGGGGGGTTACATTGGCAGCTGGACGGAGGGACCGGAGGGGTTATTAAATTGAAAGCAAGTTTGGTTGCGTCAGTATATTTCAAGTCAGCATACCCAGGTCAGCATATTCCAGGTCAGCATAACTTGGAGTGGGAGAGCTACTTGTTCTTGGCAGGAAATAGGAAAAGTAGGCAATGATTATTTAATAAATTGGGCGTCGTTTTAATCAAGACATTAGGTCGGGTTTACTTGAATAGTGAAAATAGTCATAGGGTTAGACTCATATTTTTGGATAAACATATAGATTAGAACCTATAGAGTAAAGTGTACGCTTCAGTTTTCTCATATAGGTGTTGTAGTGGAAGATATCGTTGATCAAAGGTAGTGGTCTGGGCTCGATGGCCCGATTTGGCGAAATTCCAGGAGTATTGCCATAAGCGACCGCCTACCGAATTGAGGTTTTTAAAAGTCGGGGTGAAGATATGTCATGTATACAAACACCACTATATACTATAAGGACATATTAAGTAGAAAATTAACCAATTAGACCTAGTGGCTCGTATAGTCCTAATTTATTATACTTGAAAGCATGAAGTTGTAGAGTTATTCATGAAAGTAGAACTCAATGAAGAGCCTGAGTTGGTGCTTAGGCTTACATGGTGCTTTGGAAGGTACGGGCTAACTTCACAACCCAAATATTATAAATGCTCGCATTAAAAAATCGATCGTGATGCCATAATAATAATGCCTGTAGTCTTAAGTAATTTAGTAGATTGGGACAGGCGCAGTGTTGGTACAGAAGTAGTGGTTAACATCCCATTGCCTGATCGGGCTTGCTCGCTTACAGGTCACCGCCCGCCTCATTGGGGATTTCCTTTCAGCGCCAGTCCGCATTCGGGTTTTCCTTTCACTGTGGAAGCACCTTCCCCAAGTCTTCCAGCGCTAAGCCCGTCATCACCGGACGTGAACGGACTGGACATCCCTAGTCTTGATGCATTTGGAGAATTAACTTTGGAATCTACGACTGAGATTATTAGTGGCGGTGAAGGCCATGATCTAGACAGACCGGAAGTATGGAACTCCTAAAGAACACGGGAAACCTTGACAACGCCCACAGTGACGACGATTACAGCAATAGCCTCAGCGATGTCTTCATTGACTTCAGCGGTGACTTTGCTAAAGAATACGGGAGACCTTGACAACGCCCACAGTGACGACGATTACAGCAATAGCCTCAGCGATGTCTTCATTGACTTCAGCGGTGACTTTGGCGACGATTTTTATAGCCGGACAGGCGAGGTAGATGATGGAGAGGCCAGTATTATTAACGGAGAAGTATGTTAACCTAATCAACGGCATGAAACACAAAACACAACTAACAATACAATGGACTGGAATAGTAGTCTGTGACGAAATGAACCTAAGAGCTTCCACTTCATTCTGAAGCCGCTCTTTACAGTCGTCGTGTTAGTGCTAGTATGATCATGTTTGTTCAGTCCATCCCATTCACCTAATCCATAGACATAGTAGCTATAGGTTTCATCAGGTGTTGAGTAGAGCAGGATTTGCAACGAGTTCACTGCTGCTTGACTTGCGCGACACCTGTGCAGCCAATTTAATGGTCAACTGTGCAGCTGTGATGCGTTTCCGGGGATTTGGCTCAAGCATAGACCGGACTAGCGAAAGTTTCTTTGGAGCAGCATCTCCAGCTCGTCGAACTTCGCGAAGCCAGTTCAACATCTTATCGTGGGCTTCCTTATGAAGAGTAACCTCCGCAATTTTCCAACCCTTCTGTGGAAGAGGCATGAGGCCCAATACAAACAACATGGTGCCGCCAAAGGCCCAAACGTCACCTTCTCGTCCGCGTCGGCGGTCGAACATGTATTCCGGAGGAATGTACCAGGGAGTTCCCCCGTTACTAAGTACTGGCTCAGCTCCTCTCACAGACATTTCAAAATCGCAGAGCACAGCTCGACCACTTTCCTGGAGCAGAATATTTTGGGGCTTGATATCGAGATGGATGACATTTTGAGCATGCATATATTCGATACCCCTGCTAATATCCATCCATATCCGATGCTGTGAAATTTCCGGCAATTGCGACATGCGATCTCTATCAGAAAACGTGGCTAGATCTGGTCCGATGTACTTAAGCTCTAGACTTAAATTTACGGCGTCGTAGTGGATGAGTGACACAATTGATGGCTGTTAAGGAGTTAGACCGTAGAACCTCCGGATCACATCAACAACTTACATGGTCATGATTCAAAGTGCGCAATATTTCTAGCTCGTTTCTCCACGCATCTGCGCTTGACTTTACTTTGGGTTTACGACATAATTTGACAGCAACAGCCACCCCATTGCGGGAAGATCTAATCACTGTCGTCCGCTTATTCTCAAAGATAACGTTCGAATTATCCTGTGTCGGGGTGTTGAACCGGGGTTCTTGTGTGCTAGCCATCTTTTCCTGCCGCTGTGCATTTTCTGCGCTAGCTGTCCTACCCCGTGAAGGATCATCCATAGGGCTGCTTGGCTGGGAATATTCTGCACTGGCCACCTTTCCTCTCGAAGGATTCAGCACGGGGCTGTTCGTATCTGCTCTGTCTGGCAGAGGGATATTGTTGCGGTCTCGCTGAGCGCCCGAATACTCCAGTCCCACAAGTCGCTTCTTTCGAGGGGGAAGACTCAGCGGCCGCCGTAGGGGTGGCTTTCCCTTTAGCTGCGAGGGCAACCCAACTGTTTTGAGGAGCATCGGCGCCCTGTGGTTGCTCGGGGGATCAAGATCAATTGGCATAATGGTGATCTTGAAATCTAAGCCCTGGCCAAGCCCCACCCTCCAAATGCCGCATGCTAGCTTTATCTCTTGTAGCGGCGAAATATCTCGGTCTGGCTCGCAGGTGGTAACTGGGGATATAGTAAAGGTGGAAGTCGAACTATTGAATAGATGCAGAGCCTCGGAGTCAGGGTCGAGATAGAGCTGTGCGTGCAATAAATTGACGAAGCAACAGTCCTCGCTTGCGGTGTCTGGGTGTTGGAGAAGCACATCGTTTGTTGAGGATGAGCCGAGCGTAAACCTTTCATGATCTCGCGACGGTCTCAGCACAAGAACAGTTGAGCATTGACGCAGCTTTTGAGCGTGAGAAGTCGTATCCGCTGATGGGGATCCTGGTGCATTCGGGCAATATTCACCTTCGTCCTCAGAAGAACATGGCGAAGGCAGAGGTTCCCAGTCCCTTGTTGCAAAAGGCAGAGACTCGCCTTCCCTCGGAGATGTCCATGGGAGGTTCTCTTTCAGCTAGGTGGAGTATGCGGCGGATAGTGATTGAGGGAAGAGGATTGCTCGGATTTGGCATTCGGTTTGTTCCCCGTCGTCATCGTGGCCAGCGATTCTTGACCTGGACTTATGTCCTCTTGTACGCATCATTAGTAGACGTTTCAACTACTTTGAATCTTGAATGAACATGCTTACAACAAAACGAGTTAACAAGTCGTCCTTATAGAGTTGAGATAATATACGTGTCGGACTTTCGTTTGACGGCCGTTCGTTTGAGAACATTCCTGGCCAATAGATTTGCCAAGCCTTTGTACCAGAGACGTGTAGACGCCGACCCAACAAGAACCAAAAACACCACACTTCGGCATCTCGAACATCGACTTAACACCCACCATCTCGGATATCGGCGTGATTAAACATCGCTAATATGGCTATTGTTAGCTCAAGTGAGTCTCTTCGACTTCCCCCGAGTCCTTCATTGTCTGGGGAATCAACGCTCGGCTCTCCTCGAGACGACTATACCCAAGATACCCAAGAGCCAACATCGATTCGAGACAAGCTTCACGCGCGTGGTATAAAGGCCGCTGAATTGAACGAAAGGTACAACCGCCAGAGTGTCCCGATCATGGCCGACGACCGATTCTATCAGCTCCTAGATATAGCGAGTCGGGGAGGACATGACGGGAACGACATGGAGTCAGAGCTGAAGCGCACTCTCCAGGAAATCGGCAATCCTTTACTGGAGGACTATAACGCAGCGAAATTCGAATTCGGAATGAAGGGTATGGACCGTATTGAGCCTTCATATATGTTCGCAGCGTTCTTGCGCGAGCAAACCATCCATAGCTGTCAAGGCTTCATCGCTTACTGTCTACCTTTCTTAATTGAAACCGCTGGGAAGGACAGGAGAATGCGCCAGAGACGAACAGGCCGCAAACATCATCTCGAGCCTCACACTTCAAACACACCGTCGCAGGCTCCAAGATGCGCCACTCGACGTAGCGATCGTATATCTCGCGCTAGGTCGCGCGAGAATCCACGACGAAGCGACCGCATCAGGACGCAGCGAGGAAGGGCGCGCAATGTGCAATGAGAGTGCCACCTCATACAGTCAAACATCACAACAAAAGAACCATCTGGAACTTGGAGTCATTCAACGTTGGAATCACCAAGAAGTACGGAGCATAGGAAATTTGAGATGCTGAGAAGGGGCGCGTCTGGATCAAGAGATGAGGGAAATAAGAGATGAGGAAGTCAGAGTTCAGGTCGTGGGTAATTCAAGAGACATCGGGAAGTCTGAACGATGCGAGCGCGGTTTGTGGAGGGGCGGGTTGAGGTATTCGGCAGAATTAACGTGGCTTCATAAAATGGGGTAGTATGAAGATTATCATGAGACCTTTGATGGGGATGAGGGGGTTATAACGGATTGGGGAATTGGGGATCGGAGTGGGGTCCCTGGATCTAGATGCCACGTACAGCAACATCAAGCGGTCGATCCGGTACAATCCCGAGGTTCTCCTAATGACACAAGGGGTTGCCACGGCGGCGCTGACGCTGCCCGAGTTGGCGGCTAACGGATCCGCGCGCGTACGGGCGGTACAGCAACGTTTCCTCCGAATGCAGAGCTCCACCACGCCGGATGACCCTTAGGCGTCGCGACCGTCCGCGCGAGAACATCAGCGTATCCAGCACACGCTGGCGGAAGCGAGTTTGCCTTTCGCATGGAGGTTATCAGCCTTAATTTTGCGCGGCTGACGCCGTCGCGGCGGAACCTGCGGACGATCCTACGACCGATCTTCCAACTGATGCGATTCTATCTACAAGAAACCCAGTACTACACGCACCTGCTCCGCTGCTTTCGACCGACGGTGTTCCCGCAAATCCTGGGGTCGTTCGCGCGAGTATTTGACCTGGCGCTGGGCGAGATGCTCCGTCGGTTCCGGGCGCAGGCATCCCGGGGGTTGGGGGTGGCGCTCTCAGAGGGGGTGGCAGCTCTCGATCGGCTGGGTCACTACTGCTTCACGGGGTCGTCGAAGGCGCTCGCGAGCTCGGTGCTGGGGCCCCTCAAGACCATGGAGGGCCTCAAGAAGGGGGCATGGCCATACCTTGATCCGCAGCTGCTTGACCTCCGTCAGGGCGAGGGCCGTCTCGACGTGATGCGATGGCCTCGGACGAAAAAAGGGCGACCGATCTTCCTGCACGTGGCATCGCTCAGCTTCCACTACGGGCCGGAGGTGGGGGCGAGTCGGCACAGCCTGATCTGGTTCCGAGATCTGGAAGCCAAATCAATCGGCGGCCCTGAGGGCGCGGGGAAGTTCCTCGAGGAGCTCTTCCGCGAGGTCTGGCAGCCCCAGATGGTGGCATTCGTCAGTCATCAGATCCGGCGGCAACTGGGAACTGGCGGTAGTCACGGCAACGGCGATATGCCTGGTGAGGAGGTCGCACGAGGTTTTCTGGAGTTACGGCAACTGCAACGGATTCTCCTCGAAAGCTGGATGGAGTCGGAGCATCCGTTCTCGTGGAGCAACTTCGAACCGATCTGGCAGTTGACGGCTCCCGATGGTGAGAGTACAGCGCGATCGACGATTTCCCCCAAGTCACAAAAAGACTTTGCGGGGGAGATATACCAGGGGTGCCTGGGCAACCATGTGCCGACACGACAGGGGCTCTCGTCGCTGCACTCGACATGGTTTGCGGTACTCCATGCGGCGTTCACGTTCACACCGGCGGACAGGGTGTCTGAGGAGCAGTGGCGCAGCGAGATCGGGGCGGCAATGTTGTCTCAACAGATTGAATGCATGCCGGGGTCATACCGTGGGCGGGTCACGCATCGGCGCCTGGTGCGCCTTGTCGGAACGACGCCGCCCCGACGCGCGGTGGCTGCGGTGGCTGCACGACTCCTGAAGGGCGGCATCGTGGTCAGGGTTAGCCGACGAAAGGCTGTCGTCCGAAAGCCAGCAGGCACAAAAATAGCTAGTTTTTCGCCGAAAAAAAGAATAGATATATGTACAGATGAATGCGATACCTACTCTAGTTGCGATATAGCGACAGTGCCTTTGTTGCATTGATGGTGTTGAGAGTACAGATAAACGCGATACCTACTCTGGTTGCGATATAGCGACAGTGCCTTGTTTGCATTGATGGTGTTGAGAGAAAGTAAAATGTGTTGTTCATGTTTGGTGGGGGGCGGGTCGCTTAGATTTCCTCTTTGAATTAATCGAACCTTGGTGCTATTCCCGTTCCGAATTAATCGAACCCAACCGCAAAGCAAAAAATATGCCCGGCGGGCGGCCTCGAAAGTATTTTGATAAGGCCGCTGCGAAGGCTGCAGACAGGCTTAGAGCTGTCGAGCGAAAAGCGGCGGCGACGAAGGCTCTAAGGGAAGGTCATGGTGGCAAAGCTGATGGTGGTAGTGATGGTGGCTATCGGTTTATCCTGGAAGACAGTGTACGTTTACGTGCAGAAGTCATTCATATATTTCATGTAAGTTAGCTATCACTAAAGCCATTTGGTAGAGTCAATGGGCAACAGCTCGCCAGGCCCCACGCGCGACTGTCAGCCAGTCCCCAGCCCTGAGCCCTGTGGAAGCACCTTCCCCAAGTCTTCCAGCGCTAAGCCCGTCATCACCGGACGTGAACGGACTGGACATTCCTAGTCTTGATGCATTTGGAGAATTAACTTTGGAATCTACGACTGAGATTATTAGTGGCGGTGAAGGCCATGATCTAGACAGACCGGAAGTATGGAACTCCTAAAGAACACGGGAAACCTTGACAACGCCCACAGTGACGACGATTACAGCAATAGCCTCAGCGATGTCTTCATTGACTTCAGCGGTGACTTTGGCGACGATTTTTATAGCCGGACAGGCGAGGTAGATGATGGAGAGGCCAGTATTATTAACGGAGAAGTATGTTAACCTAATCAACGGCATGAAAGACGACTAACAATATTAGTTATCACCCGTACTCTCATCGGGAACTATATCCGATAATGCCAGTAGTAGCCCACCCACACCCTCTCAGCCTGAAGTTCATGTATCTCAATCAACACAGCACCTCATTCACCAGCTCACTTACCCGCATACATGCTCACGTGAACATCACGCCCTCCTTCTACAGAGCCATTTGCACAGAATCCGGAACCATCGCTACACCAATTCTGAATGCAGCAGCGTTGACGATTTGCAGCAGCTTGTGGATCCGACTCTTCCCCACAACAGCTATATTCCAGATGTGTTGAGCCGAAATGATATCAAAATCGCAGACCGATACACGTGCTTCGACAGCCGTCCGGCAGAACCGCTAATATTATCGGATGAACGTATGCAGGAGTGCCGATTCCGAAAACTGTTTGAGGGCCGAGAGAGTGATTCTACCCAACCGCAGAATGTTTGCCTCCATCTACATACATCTAGTAGGCTAGCGCGGCCTCCAACTAGAGCAGTGGATATCGACAGTGCCTGTGGGTTTACAACAAGTCTAGGTGCCTTCCTGAATGGACTTGACTGGGTGATGAAGCCTCACAGAGTGCGAAATATGAGTCATAACATCCACGGTGTGCACCTATCACTTCAAACCGAAGATTCAAAAGGCAAAACACGGCAATCTTCTATCCCGATTCACAAAGTGCCCCACATCCACCTAGGGACTGGTGTTGGGCTTCTTAAGATTGAAGCTTTTGTTCTGTTCCCTCGGATATCAAATCGGACTAGTAACTTTTTATTGGACAGCGAGGAGGAATTATGGTATGATGGGATATGGATGCCCGCGTTAATTCAAACCATCCCAAGTGACGAATTTCAAGAGATCCCTACATCATGGAAGGCAGCAGCTGCTAAGAGCAGGGCAAAGGGTTCAGAGAGTTACTCCTTTCAAGAAACTATGTTCCATAGCCAGCAGCGACTCCTGTCAGTCATACTACAGCCTCAATATCTCGACAATATCTGGATGCGAGTTTTGCACGGCCTTGAGAGTGATGTTGAGAGATATTACATGTTCCAAGACTGTCAACTCTTTCTGAATAGTAAAAATCTGAAGATGCAGTCCAAGAGCAAGTCATGGTTGCATCTATCATTATCCTGGGACAGTCTGTGGGCCGCTACAATTGACTCATCATTTATCGACCGATCGCGGTTTTGGTTAGATATTGGCCGACAGGTGACTCCGCCGGACCACTTTCTCAAGAACGATTCTGTTGACCTGGCTCAATATACACCTGAGACCTATCTCTGGCGGCGATGCTGCTTAAATAGCTATATCCAGCTGAGACAGCTGAACCACCCAAAAGGCCACCTTCAACAGACCATTTATCAATCTGCAGCCTTCCACGACATACTGTCGATGACACTAACGCCTTCTCTTAAGTCTACCGAGCGCCACGAGGGCCTTATCTACTCGCAGTTTTACATGAAGGAGAAGGTCAACTTCGTATCAGCGACAACATCCCTCTTTGCTAACCCCGATTTGGAAAGCATAACTCTTGATCCTGACTACGTAAAGACGATAATACAAAACATTGGCACCGGCCCAAAGCTTAGTACTCGAAGATTGGTCAAAGCCTATCTCGCAGGGAAAGTACGAGCGCATAGTAGCCTTCGGGATGCTAGGAAGCGCTCTTTTGGGGTTCGAGAGGAACATAGAATATCTCTCGAGCTTTGGGGCCAGGTGCTTCCAGTACTCATCCAGCGAGAGCAAGAAGATGCGCCAAGCAGCACCTCGGCTGTCATGGAGCAGCCCTTTTTCATCATCCCCAGCAACACGTATTTTGGAGTTGTCTATGGTCAGATGAACAAATTTTGTCTCGGATTTGAATATGTCCTATCCCGGACTAGCTCTGAATTCACTCTGTGGGAGGAAACGCAAGCTGCAACTCTCTTCCTTCGGTCCCTCCAGCGGTCATTCAGCACCTCGATAGTGCAACAAGAACCCGCACTGTGGAAGGATAGATGGGAGCGGCAGGTTGGACCAGACAAGCCATCAACCACTCATCAAGGTTTGAATATCGGTACTCTCTCTGGAAGGACAGGATTCGGTTGGTTCTCGCCCCTATTCGATTGGAGCTGCTGGAGGCTTAAGGACCAGTATGTTCCACTTGTTCTTCAGGAAAACCCGCGCCTTCTTCGGCATTACCAGGCAAAACGTGCCTCCCTTCGCGACAAGCACTCTCTCTTCGTTAGGCTACAGCTGGTCGAACGTTGGTGGAAGAAGTACAGCTCTGTTGCGGGTGTAAAGTTGGCTCTAGTTGAATACTTATGTGGGCTCTGTATTGCTGAATTCCGGCGAGATGTGTGGGGCTTCTTGTTAGAAAGGAAGGACGTTGGTAGAGAGCACAAGAGGCATCTAATGACTGCGGATGTACCTCTTTGCTATCACACACTCAAGTTATACCTAGTGGATAAGGAGCCCTGGTTTGTTACTGGCAACAAAGCCGACGTCAAAACCATTCCAGCCCTAGCTGCCTACTTGTTCAACGAGGAGCCATATGCAGTTGACCCAGAGCGAGCGAAAGGAGTGTTCAAAGACCGTCGATTTTGGGATGACAAAGCGTACCGTATCATCTTCCATAGATGTCTTGCACTTCTAAACCGAGCCGCAAATCGGGAATGGGCTGATTTACTCGATGATATGGTTAAAGGTTCAGTATCAGCACAGAATTATGTGCTGCCATATCCCGACCCAGGGTGCTTATTCACGACGACAAAGCGTACGAGAGGGCGAGGTGCGGATGCAGAGGTGAAACCTCGACGTATATGGGCCGCAGTGTGGGTGAACGATAAGGGCCCTGCTTCTCTTCTCCGAGAATTTGGCTTGAAAAGGAAGTGTCTAGCGTATGATGCCAATCGCATTGTGAGAAGAGCCAGAGATGAAGATATTCTTCAGATCGGAGGGAGGCTGCAGGGTAATGCCGATGTAGAGCTTTCCATGCCATGTACGTCGCTATATACTGCTGAATGGCATGGCCTATCAAACTGCGAATTAGAAGACAAGCTTTGCCATGGCACCATATACCTTGCAGACCGCGAGGCTCAAATTGAAGCGACATGGCGGACACGCCAAACCGTCACTCGATTAGACGACTGTACCCAGGAATACCATCTACGCGTTCGTCTAAATACCGAAAAGCCGGAAGCCGATAATGAGCTGGACACATTATCTTCCGACTCTAATTCACACCAAGGAAGCGATGATGAGTGGGATAGCACTATAAGTAGTGGGGGCGAAAGTGACTATAATCCGAGGAGACGGAGCAGACAGCAGACAGCCGTGAAGAAAAAGTCAGGGAGAGAGAGTGGGGGAGGGATGTCATGTATCTAAGCCGGAGTTCCTCTTCATGTGGGATGATGGGCAAGCCATACCGGGTGATCTTCCAGAAGAGTTTCGAGTTGGTTGAAAGACAGCTTGGATATAGTAGAGCAGAGAGGTGGCTAGAAGAGTTCTTCTATCTTGTCCGACTAACCCACTGGGTTCTCCCGTATCTGTCAAACACTAGTCTTATTGCGTCGACAAAAACCAGTCGTAGTCAGGGATTGAGGGGACGAACGATGTGGTTTTCGGCGGTATATGCAGATCCGCGGCGTGTGCAGCTGCCATTACGCTTGCCACCGTCGACGCTGGGTAACATTCTCAGGAAGGCTCAAATGCAGATGTTGGCAGAGGGGCGGGAACACGGGGCCTGGAGGACATCGGAGCTGATGGCGGCTTACAAGTGCCGTGGGGTAGAGTGCGACTACAAGGCAGAGCACTGGGTGTCTGGCAAGAAGGGTGTTGGATACAAAGGATTCATACCACTATGGGAGCGAGGGGTTCCTGGGGAGCTGGAAATGCTTGAGCAGATTCGGGATAAGAGCCTCGAAGAGCTAGAGGGGTTGATGACAATGTTTAGTCAAGAGCAACCTGGGCAAGGAATTGACGCCGACACGATACACATCAAGGAGGAAGAGATAGATGAGAGCGGCAGAAGCGGGCTGGAGAGTAGGGTCGAGGGTGACAGGGGACTTAGGAGGAGCACGTCAGTCATGTCAAGGTTTGCGAAAAGGGATGGGGACAACGGGGCTGAGATAGGTGAGAGCAGGGAAGACAGGTTGGAACGTAGGGGCGAGGGTGATAGAAGGGTTAGCAGAGGTGCGGGGATCATGGCAAGGTTTGCGGCAAGGAGTGATGACAACAGTGCTTGGGTAGGGGATGACAGGAGGGTCAGCTCGACATTAAGTGTTAGTAGTGGGAGTGTATTCGTGCCATCAATTAGCGATAGGTCTTAATAAATTAGGGGTATATTTGGGTCAGCTTTGCGATGTTAATTGGGTATGTGAAAAAAGGGAGGCATAATTAAATGATGACAATTAAATAAATTGGTCATCGACAAAATAATGAAACTTGGATTAACCCTAATAATATTTGATGTATTACTTGAACTACCTGTGTAAATAAACTCTTAAAGTTTAATAAATATAAATATAATATAAATATAAAGCAAACTAGACTACCTTGTCTAAGAGTGCCTGCTGATAAAAAGAGTCAAAACCCTCCATAGATATTGCATCGCATACCTCGCGACGTCCTTCCTGAGTGCCCTTCCGTTCGTCGGTCATAAGGGGGGCAATGCGCTGATCAATAAAGGAGCACATAGCGCGTACTAGTGGCAGCGAGAGGTTATTCCCACGCTGATCGACGACGAGGACACTCCCAATAGGCCCTTCCCACCAAGAACGCACACCGCCCCAGACATCGCTGCCCAAGCCTGCCTGTAGCAAGAGAAGGCGGGCCGGGGAGTTTGCGGAGTAAGGGGTTGGGGTCAGCTTTTTAGAGGGGGTGTAGCGCTTTGCTACCCATCTGTGACCAAGGTCGTTTGGAATAGAAAGGGGGTCATCGCCTTCCAGATTAAAGAGGGGATGAGTCTTTGGGATGTTGACCAGGACGAACTGGTCTTCTTGATGTGCAACTTGATCAGCAGGGCAGTTGATGTGGACACCCTTGACCTTTTTGGCCCTGTCTTGAAGTATGCGGTGTGCTAAATGGGCTTCAGCACCAGGGCTGTCAATCATGCTGCCATAGGTGTCTCGGTAGTAGCCTAAGTAGTCGATGGCATCACGATAGGAGGTTAGGGTGATGTCCTTTAGGAGGTGAGGATCGAAGTCATGGCCCTGCTTGAGTATAGCAACAAGGGGACCCTTCCAGATGAAATCGCCCCATGTATCCCCAATGAGGGTAGGCCAAGTTCCATGTATGGATTGGTTGGTGGGCAAGTTCTGGTACTCATGATCATCGAGGTACCAGATGTTGAGAGTGTCAGGGTTCTTAGGCCTGCCCCGAAGCCTGTTCCCTCCGACGGGGGCCAGGCCGCGGCCGACGTAACCCTTGGCACCCGGGACAGTCAAGAGGTGGTTGAGGACGGGGTTGAAGTAGCCTGGGTGGTGGGCGCTTTCTTTGGAATCAACCCAGACCAAGCTGGGGCGGGTGAGGTTGACAGGGAAGAAGATGGCAAGGACGTGTGAGGCAGAGGGCCTTGGGGAGAGGTGTTGAAATGCACGGCAGAGAAGCTTGTGGGTTCGCCAGTCGGCATGCTGGCACTCGATGGAGCAGTAGGAGGCAGCCTTACAAGTGGCGCAGCGTTGGGCAAGTATAGAGCCGCAGATGAGACAGGGTGGTGAGGGCTCCATTTTTAGGTTTTGGAGAGGAGTAGGTGTTGGTGTTATGTTGAGTATGTATGAAGTGAGTGTGGCTGGAGTTGAGGGTTAAGTGTTGATAAGGGGCGAATAAGGGGTAACTAAGGTAAGTTGTGAGGCGGTCTCAGTTGTCTCACCGCCTTTGCTGCCTTCGAATTTGGGCCAATCGCTTACTTGCTTATAGTCTTGTGCAACCTTTTGTCCACTTTTAAGACCCTATTCTTTCTCCTTCACTTTTTTTCGCCTCTCCTTTTCGTCCGTTTCTGCTGCTCGAAGCTGTAGGTGTTTCTACTAGGCTAGCCAGCCAGACAACAGAAGAGCTGCTCCTCAACCTTTCTACAAGCGTAGCTGAGAGGCTCCCTTTCTGACTCCTAACCTGGTTGGTGCAACTAGCCCTCTTTATTTCCTAGGGGTCTCAAAACGGTAGGTAGAGTGTGGCGAACAAGGTAAGGGTGCTGTTCGCAACCCTATGCTCTCGTGGTCCCTTTTAAGACTGGAACAGCAGCAGAGTGTGTCCTACTCGACCTAGGCTGGGTGACACATGACCCTAACCCCAACAGCAACCCTTCCCCGTTTGTTTTACAGTTAAAAACCTTAACCCAACGCCCCCCTTTACAGCTACAGTTTTACTCCGTTTTACAGTTAGGCTCCCTTTTGAAGCTCTACTCCCTTTACAGCTTTACAGCATTTTGCTGAACGTAAGCTGTTTCCTCAGAGCTAGCTGTAGTGTGTAGCAGGAAGCAAGCACAGGTAGAGTCACAGGAGAGTCAGCAAGGCCTGTTGTTAGTGGTCTACCTACCTAGGGGCGACAACAGTAGAAGTGGTTCTAGGAAAAAGGGGGTTTTCTGCAGCAGACGCCTTAGAGCCTCAGGGTGTTTTCAAGAGCCTGCGCAGGGCCCTGTAAGCTAGGCCTACCCTAACCCTAACCCTACTGGTTTTTACAGGTAAGCCTGTTTGTTCTCAACCTTAGCTGCTTTGTACAAGGTAGGTTTAGTGTAGGGTGGCTAGAAAGAAGAGGGTTAGCGAGTAGAGCCTGGTGGTACTCGCTTCACCTACCTAGGGGTAAGAACAGTAAGAGTGTTAGGGAAAAGGGGTTCCTCTTAGCAAACCCCTACAACCTACTTAAAAGAGGCCTTAGCAGACCCCCCTAACCCCTTCAAAGTTGCAACTTCTTTTGCAACTTTTCTTCTTCGGCGCGCCCCCTCCGCTCCTAACCAAGAGGCTGGTGGTATCCGGGCCCAAATACCAGCTGAGTCAGCCGATTT
>JPJS01000062.1:0-60133 GCA_000750665.1 Pseudogymnoascus sp. VKM F-3557
CCCCGCCTGACCACCAAGACGAACAACTCGGGTGGTATCCAGGGAGGTATTACCAACGGCGCGCCCATCTACTTCCGCGTCGGGTTCAAGCCGGCAGCAACCATTGGGCAGGCTCAGACTACCGTCACTTACGATGGTGACGAGGCTGGTGTTCTTGAGGCGAAGGGACGTCACGACCCATGTGTGGTGCCGCGCGCGGTACCAATCGTTGAGGCGATGGCGAGCTTGGTTGTCATTGATGCTCTGATGGCTCAGCAGGCGAGGCAGGCTAGCAGGAGTCTGTTGCCCCCGCTGAAGCAGACACTGCCGGCGAAGTCGACGGTGGTGGGTGGGCAGGCGGCGGTGGAGAAGGTGGAGGCTAATAATGCGGGGGTAAACAAGGAGTAGAGGTTTAGAGGAGTCTAAAATGGGTATATTTGGGTATATGATAGACGTGATCATCGGCGAATGAAGATGGGATAACGATTTGTTTGCATTGTTATTGTTTTGTGTGACTGTTACTCACCCGCCATCCAATTTGTAGACTCCTTCCTAGTAGAAGATGTTTGTGGGAGCAATTTGGCCATGCTCCTAATTTGAGTGACGTTGACATACCTCGGCTTCTCCGTGGAGATGCTTCAGACCTACAACGATATCACAACATCAGATCTCTGACTTCAGTCTGTCAACTTACCGCTGCCACATTACCTGGGATGTTGTTTTCGAGCATTTACCCAATTCAATCTGCTGTTTGTTAGGACATAGATCCGCCGCCCTACAACGCATATTGCACGCCACAACGCCCCCAGGGAACAAAACAACCCCAATGGCCACCCAGCATTTCAAGATGGACAATGAAATTGATATTTTCGTCTTATTGTGTACACAGTGGTTCCAAACAGTCCGCCTTCATCCATCCAACCCATCCCATTCTATAGACCCTCCCATCAACCAGTGCGCGTCTACTGGTTCTTCTTTGTTTGCCAGACTACAACATTGTCAGTTTCATGCCCAGCGTCGCATACAGATAGTAGAAGACTTACCAGCAATTCCGAATGGCGCACCGAATCCGAGAGCTGTGGACCTAGTTAGCTACCTGGCACCTCGGTCGTTCCGTCAGGGACACCTACCCATGAAACTCCAGTATCTCAGAGCGAAGAACTTGGTCAACGGGTTGAATGGCAAGTTGTTCCTTGGGCCCTCAGGGTAATGGTATGGGGAAGCCATCTGCGAGCGGGTAGAGTGGAAGCCACGGCGGGCAGCCATCTGGGCCATCGGGGAGACACGGGTAGCAGTGCGGGCGAACATCTGGTCGTGTCAGCTCATTTATTCCGTGATTCTGATATCAATTGGGCGCGGATTCGATTGGGGTCCATGGCTACCTTTGTAGTTGTGTTGCGCGGGGCGAATTGTTCTTTGATGATGAAGTCGTTGGGTGAGCCGAAGTTGACTGTAGCTTCAAGTATTTTAGCTCCGTTCCGGAGAAATGACCCGTGAATTCTCGCGTAATATTATGATTGGCTGCCGACCCAATCCAAAAATTCATAGTAGCAGCCGCAACCTGCGATTGCGATAAAAAAATAAAAGTGCAGGAACCTTTTTGGCGACAAACCACAACAAATTATAGGATCGGTTCGAGGTCCTGAGATTACTGGCCTATGCAGTGAACTCAGTCACCATGGACGACCTTTTTGACGTCTTCAATGACGCGCCCCAGCGTACGCCCGCCGCCCCAGCGCCCAAGAGGGACAAATCAAAGAAGAAGGACCGCAGTAAGAAGCGGAATGCCAGCGGCGCTGTGAAGCAGGTCGAGGAGGAGGAGCAGAATGGCGAGGAAGTAACAGAGGAAGTCGTGCCAGAGGCAGAGCCAGAGGAATCCGAGGAGACAGACGAGGTCGAGACGAAGGATGCCAAGCGAAGGCGCAAGGACGAGGAAGCAGCTGCGCCAGTTGTGACGGACACTTTCGAGACTGCTCAATCAAGAGAAGTTGCTGCCTCTGCGGGGCTCCAGGCCAGCAAGGAGGACGGTGCCCTTGTTTTACAGCATAACATCCAGCATCAAGTCTCGCTGCCGCCGGACTACGATTACGTTCCCATTTCTCAACATGTACCGCCCGAGAAGCCGGCGCGCGTATGGCCTTTCGAACTTGATCCTTTCCAAAAGGTCGCGATTGCCTCTATACAGCGTGGAGAGTCTGTGTTGGTGTCCGCGCACACGAGTGCTGGAAAAACGGTCACTGCAGAATACGCCATTGCCCAGAGTCTGCAGAACAACCAGAGAGTCATCTACACGAGTCCGATCAAGGCATTGAGCAACCAAAAATACAGAGAGTTTGCCGCCGAGTTTGGAGATGTTGGACTGATGACTGGAGATGTCACAATCAACCCTACAGCGACATGCCTAGTCATGACTACGGAGATTTTAAGGTCCATGTTGTATCGTGGCTCAGAAATTATGCGCGAAGTCGGCTGGGTCGTCTTCGACGAAATCCATTATATGAGAGACAAGGCTCGTGGTGTTGTGTGGGAAGAGACCATCATCCTTCTCCCAGACAAGGTCCGCTACGTCTTCCTGTCCGCCACCATTCCCAACTCGATGCAGTTTGCGGAGTGGATCACCAAAACACATAACCAGCCGTGTCACATTGTGTACACCGATTTCCGCCCAACCCCCCTTCAGCATTACTTTTTCCCCGCCGGTGCAGATGGTATCCATTTGATTGTCGACGAGAAGGGCAATTTCAGACAAGACAACTTTGACAAGGCTATGTCGACGATAGAAGACAAGAAGGGTGCTGACCCGGCCGACATCAATGCGAAGCAGAAGGGTAAAGGAAAGGATAAGAAGACCAACAAGGGTGGCAATAAGGAGACGACTGATATCTATAAGATCGTGAGGATGATTATGGTCAAGCATTACAACCCTGTTATTGTCTTTAGTTTTAGCAAGAGAGAATGTGAGGCGTATGCGCTTCAGATGAGCTCGATGGCTTTCAACGACGACTCGGAGAAGGCAATGGTTAGCAAGGTGTTCGATAGCGCCATTGAGATGCTGTCGGATGAGGACAAGCAGCTCCCACAAATCCAGCATATTTTGCCTTTGCTTCGCCGCGGTATCGGAGTTCATCACTCTGGGCTTTTGCCTATCTTGAAGGAGACTATTGAGATCTTGTTCCAAGAGAATTTGATCAAGGTCCTTTTCGCGACTGAGACGTTCTCCATCGGACTGAACATGCCGGCAAAGACGGTTGTTTTTACGAGTGTCCGCAAGTTCGATGGTGTCTCCCAGAGATACCTGACGCCTTCAGAGTTTGTGCAAATGTCTGGCCGTGCCGGACGTAGAGGGTTGGATGACCGTGGTATTGTCATTATGATGATTGACGACAAGATGGAGCCTGCTGTTGCAAAGGAAATTGTGCGAGGAGAGCAGGACAAGCTCAACTCGGCGTTCTACTTGGGATATAACATGATTCTCAACTTGATGAGAGTCGAGGGTATTTCACCAGAGTTTATGTTGGAGCACTGCTTCTTCCAGTTCCAGAACACCTCGGGCGTATCTGGCCTGGAGAGAGACCTCCAACAGCTCCAGACTGAGAGGGATGGCATGGAGATTCCGGACGAAGCCACTATCAAGGATTACTATGATCTGAGACAACAGTTGGAGTCTTACTCGAAGGATCTGAAGGCTGTTGTTAACCACCCAAATTACTCCCTACCGTTCCTGCAGTCTGGTCGTTTAGTCCATATCAAGCACAAGGGTGAGGACTTTGGATGGGGAGCCGTCGTCAAGTTCACAGCTAGGAGAACACCGAAGGGCCAGGCTGTGGAGGAGTTCGCCCCACAAGAGTCGTATATTGCCGACGTTCTGCTGCCAGTTTCGGAATCTTCCTCTGTCGGCACGCAGACACACCAGGAGATTCCTGCTGGGGTCCACCCACCTGGGGAAGGTGAAACCGGAAAGATGGAGATCGTCCCGATACTGCTATCATGCATCGAGTCCATTGGCCATGTCCGCATCTTCCTGCCAAAGGACCTCAAGGCAGCCGACCAGCGCAACACTGTTCGCAAGTCGTTGGATGAGGTCAAGCGCCGATTCCCAGACGGCATTGCAGTCCTCGATCCAATCGAGAACATGGGCATCAAGGACGAGTCGTTTAAGAAGCTCCTCCGTAAGATTGAAGTCCTCGAGTCGAGACTTCTCTCGAACCCTCTGCACAACTCTCCCCGCCTCACGGATCTTTTCGACAAGTATGCCGAGAAGATCGAATTTGGCAACAAGATCAAGGAGAAGAAGAAGTCCATAACCGCTGCACATGCAATCATGCAGCTGGATGAACTCAAATCCCGCAAGCGTGTTCTGCGTCGTCTCGGTTTCATCAACGACCAGGAAGTTGTCGAGCTCAAGGCTCGTGTAGCTTGCGAGATTTCTACTGGTGATGGACACGAGCTGCTCTTGTCCGAGCTCCTGTTCAACCGCTTCTTCAATGAGTTGAGCCCCGAACTTTGCGCTGCCGTGCTGAGTTGCTTCATCTTTGAGGAGAAGAGCCAGTGTCCTCCGCTGAAGGAAGAGCTTGCCAAACCATTCAGAGAAATCCAGGCACAAGCGAGAATCATCGCCAAGGTGAGCCAGGAGTCAAAGCTGGAGATTAACGAGGAGGAGTATGTCCAAAGCTTCAAGTACCAGCTTATGGATGTTGTCTTGGCTTGGACGCAAGGGAAATCCTTTGCAGAGATCTGGTAAGTCATCCGAGAAAGGGATATGAACAACACTAACATGACTAGTAAAATGACGGATGTCTACGAAGGATCACTCATCCGACTCTTCCGCCGCTTGGAAGAATTACTGAGGCAGATGGCGCAGGCTGGCAAGGTGATGGGATCTGACGACCTGTCGGCCAAGTTCGAGGAGGCTTTGACGAAGATTAAGCGCGACATTGTCGCAGCACAGTCTCTGTACCTATAAGCTCAATATCCGTTTGTATACAATATGATAGCGTGCATGGGGAGGCGGAGCGGCGTTTCGGGTGGCATCACTACATTGTGGGATAACTTTGTACAGGGTAGAGAAAAGATATCTTAGGAAAGCAGGTCACAGGTGAGACTATCATAATTCGTTGCTCAATCAGAGCGATATTATTATGCATTGTACTGCGAGAGAGTCTGCCATCTTTGTTGTGTTACATGTGCCCCTTCAGCAATCGTGATTGTTTACTTTGATTCGGGCTCCTCCACGCTGTCGTACTTGACAACCAGTCCGGCCTGAGTCAATAGCATTCCCTTTCCTCCATAAACCTCAGGCAATTGGACGCCACACTCGGGAATCTGTCCTGCCAAGCTTCCTCCATAGCTGAGAGGGTGGAACTTCTTGATCGTCTCGGCGCTCAAGAATAGCTTCAGAGCAGCAAAGACCCAGCCCATAGCCAGAGGCACGTTGACAAAGAACTTCTCCTTGACCAGCTCAGGGTAGGCCATAGCAAAGGTCTGGATTGCAGCCTTTGAAGCGGCACGGACGCTGGGGTCCATACGGAGGAAGCTGACGTTGAGGTAGTCGTGCACCTGGATCATGCGGTAAGGGTCAGGACCGACGTCGGGGATCTTCTCGGTGGCTGAGGCGAGGTTGAGCTCCTTGATGGAAAGCTCCATCAGAGCAGTGCGCCACTTGATGAACCTGTAGGTGGGTTAATTAACAATGTATCACATGAGGGATGGATGGTACGTACTCATCGACATTGTCGAAGGTGGCCTTGATGTCCTTGACGGCTCCGTAGATGTTCCAGGTGATGATTTCCTTCTGGGTGCTGGTAGCTTTGTACGCAGTGACATACCCAAGGGTTCCGAACTTCTCCTGGCTGTGCTCGACCTCGGTGAGAAGCTTCAGTGGATCCATCTGCTTGCGCCACTTCAAAGCCTCAAGAAGCTGTGCCTTGGCCTTGACAGCATCGTTGTTGTTTGCACGGAGGAACTTCTGAAGAATAATGGTGGTTGGAACGTTTGAGGCATCACCGAGCTTAACGCCCCACATCTCACCGTGCTCAGCATCGACGATGAGTTTTGGAAGGTCCTCAAAGAGCTTGGAAAGAGGAGTCTCCGGCTGTTTCTTCTCGACGGCAGCCTCTGGGGAGGTCTCAGCAGGCACCTCGGTAGCAGCAGCCACCTCGGTGGTGGCAGTCTTGGATTGATCAGTCTCAACTGCAACTACGGGAGTTGGCTCGGTGGGCAGCTCAGCAGGGGTAGACTTTGGCTGCTCGATCTCCGCGGCAACCACCTCTGGGACCGACTCGACGGGGACCTCAGCAGGAGTGCTCTCAACCACCTTTGGGGCAGTTTCAGGCTCCATCTTTAAGTTCGTCTTTTTTTTTGCAGAGTCTGCCTTCCAAGGGGTCGTTCTTGCGGTGAGATATAATTGTCAGGGTCTTGATCTTGTTGATCAGATTAGATAAACATTGTGGTCGCAGCACGTGATTTATAAATTTTAGTGTTGACGGCCCGACGCGCTAATGCATTTGTCACGTGCAGTAAACAGATCCACTTTGGTATAAAGAAACTGTGCCCTTCTTTGAAATTATATAAGAAGCTCTTTGTGCTGAGGCTCTTTGTTCTTAAGATCTTTGGTGCCATTTCGATTTGGACAAGCTTTTTAAGGGAAACTAGATGCCTTCCAAAAAATCTACTCATTGTTTGCTTCGAGGACGATCAAAGGCCGTTGGTACTGAGAAATTATAGACGAAAATGATTAATTTGTTTGAAATATTACCCAAAGTATAGAATAGCAGACTAGAGTCATTCAATCAACGCAAGATGGCATAAATCAAATACTGCAAAATACAATAATTTTGAAAAATATAAACATGTGTCAGAGCATGTATTTGAAAGGGCGCACTTGTTGAGTCATTCCCGCCTTGATTATTGATCAGTGGCCAGAACCGTGCCAAATACCGAAACATACAAACGCCGGACGCCCAAAGCCCGGACTGACTCTTAGACGCGTTTACTCTACGAACTTCTATCTCTCAACCCAAAATAACCTTTGAGATACATATATTGACTTTTGGGACGGAATTGCTGTACGACTTCATCCACCTGAAGCATCCCCCAAGGTAGCATACTCACGGTTGTCCAGCACAGCACATCCACCCCACCAACCAACCACCACAGCCATCCAAAATGCCCGTCACAGAATTCCAAGAACGCGTCTACACCCTCCTCACCCAAATTCCCGAAGGACGCGTCACGACCTACGGCGCCCTAGCACGCGCTTTAAAATCCTCTCCCCGCGCCGTCGGCAACGCGCTGCGCAACAACCCCTTCGCGCCCGAAGTCCCGTGCCACCGCTGCGTGAATGCCAGCGGGTACATTAATGGGTATGATGGGGAGGTGATTAAGCGGACGACATTTAAGAGGGCGCAGGATGGGACGGCGCTGGGGACGGCAAGGAGGTCGACGCCGAAGGGGGTGAAGGCGGAGGGCGCGAAGGCGGTGTTGCCGGAGGGGGGGAATGTGTCGAAGAAGTTGTTGATTCTGAAGGAGGAGGGGGTTGAGTTTGATGAGAGGGGGATTCTGCTTAAGCCTAAAAAGGTGCTTTGGGATGGGCCGTGGAAGGTGTAGGTTGAATGGGCGGTGGGCGACCGGGCGTCTATGATACCAATTGATTTTAATTTCGGACTGTGATGGGGCTTAATGGGAACTGAGTTACGGTTCTACTGCACTGATGCCAATGATATAAAATGTAATCGAGGGCTCTGTTCCTCCGCCACTCGTGTCAACGTTCACAATATGGACTTGTTTTACTGCAAGGAGGCACGAAATATACATTCCATTACTTCGATATTCTACATGTGGAACCCCTCATGCAAATGGGTATCTATCTTCTTGCCAGGACCTGGCCCGTTAACCTGTAGCAACACCAGCGTCTCCATCTGCTTGATGAACCTCTTCGCAAACTCCTCTTCTGTAAACCTCTTCGAAGATAAGCGCGCCCTGCGGCGCCAATCAAGTGTATCCTTGAGCGAAAGAGCCTTCTCGAATCCCTCGGCGAATTCAGTCGCAGTTGTTGCATGGAAACCTGGTATCCGTTAGAATCGCTGCAAGAGGGAGGCATGACGGAAAACTCACCTGTAGGCTTCCCATCTACCTCTGTAACAATATCTATCTTCGGCCCACCACTCTTATGTACCACCGCCACCAGCCCCGCCGCCTGATATTCTACAACGCCGATGCCAAAGTGCTCATTCCACATTCCGTTGACACCCACCGACGCCTTCCTTAACCACTCTAATATCTCGGGCCAAGAGGCATCCAGATGGAACTCCACATTGTTCTTGATCTGGAGCTCGTTGGCCAATAATCTCAACTCATAAACACGCTTCGAATCAGCATCATCCCGCACACTCCCGACTAGGACAAGCTTCGCGCCTTTGGTGGCGGGAGACTTGGTGCGCATGAACTCTGCGAACGAGTTCAATATCAACGTGTGGTTCTTCTCGGGCCGGAACTGTGCGATATACAAGAGCGTCTTTGACCTCTTCTTCTCACTCGCTGCCGAGATTTCGATTTCGCTCTCGAGCTCTTCGACTGCGACGGGAGGATACACAACTGCAATTTCAGACATAACACCACGATCAGCTCGGAAACCACCCCATAGGGAGCGTATGTGACCTTGCGTCCAGGTTGAGTTCGTCATGACGACGTCGATCGAGGACCCCACCCAGCCGTAGAACTTGGCGAAAACCTCCCAGTAAATCTTCTTCGCCGCGCCTCTTGTACCAGCGCCCTTGCCGGCATTGACACCATGTGAGTTGGGAGAAGTCGAATCGAGCGAGGCGAGCATGTCTGTGGAAATTGTGGGGTAGTGGACGTACGCCCCAGTCGGCACCTTTGGGAACATGAGCTTGCACAGCCCAAGAGCGAATGCATAGCCCATCGTGTCCACAAAGATATCCGGGACCACCAGAGAGAATGCGTCGTAGGCCATGAACAAGGAGCCCAAGGACTGGCCGATGAGCGTTGCAAACGACCATGTCGAGGCTAGAACCAGGTGCCGCGTTGTGAGGTAGAGGAATGTGACGGTTGGCGCGTGGAGCTGGATATTGAATCGATTCTGTTCGTAAATCATTAGCATTGAGTTGCAGAGTGTAGAGTAGGTACCATACTTCGACTCTCTCCAGCATCTTCTCCTTGGTCACATCGTGGTCGCCTGTATAAACGACACACGTAGCTTTGGGCCACCTCTGTTGCGTCGCCCGAACAGCTGCCCACAGGACTCTCTCGCCACCACCTCCTGCATTGCAGAATGGGTGCAGGAAGCCCACAATCCCCTCCCAATCCTTCTCGGCGACGTCCCCGTTCTCAGCATTGCCTGCTGCGTAGCTCTCGACCTTCTCCCACTCCTCATCGCCTTCCTTGGTCTTATTCCCGCGCGCCGTCTCCTTCGCCAGCTCCGCCTCTTCCTCCGCGACCTTTTTGAGAATAATTGCCCTCTTTGGAGCCGACCTCTTAAGCAAGTACCACCCTATCGACTCTCCAAGAATCTGGGCTAGCGCATGTCCGTAGAGTACTAATCCTATCGGCAAGAACATCACCACGGCAGTGATGCCGAGGATCAAGCCTAGAGGAATCATGATGCCCTTGTAAGGAGGCACGAAAGTGCTATATCAACATGGAAATGGTCCAGAACGATGAAACTCTGAATTGGGTATGTATGTGCTTGGCGCATGGCAAGGCTGAGGGAGCTGCGACGTAACGAGGAGTACACGTGGGCTCGTGTTCTCGGTGAATTAAAGGCCCGGCGCCGAAAGGCCGACGCCGCGATATTTTGGCTTCAATCATCCCGCGATGGATATTTACAGAACGGTAGATTGATAGTGACACGGCTCTTGGAAATCGGTCTGCTTTCGGCTCGCATATTACGCCTTGATGACCTGAGCTATATAGCAAAGAGGTCTGTGCCAATTGGCCCGGAGCGCCTCACACCTACATGTCTCTGCACCTCGTGCAACGCCCACTCGCTCGAGCAGTGCGGCTACAATTTCAACATGCTCGACAACCCCAGCCATTTCCCTTTTGCGCCCCCCCCGCCTCTTCACGCTCCTTCCACGCTACATCCCGTCAAAAATCAATAATCGACCCAGTCCTGGACGCTACCCACAACGCCCTTCTCGGAATCCACCATGTCCTCCCATGGTGGGCGGCCATCCCATTTGCAGCCGTCGGAGTCCGTCTCGCCTTCCTCCCATTGACAATGTGGACACGCCGCATAATCGCACAGCAACGAAGCCTTACACCCCTCCTTACAGCATGGCGAGGAGCACTGGAGCGGAATTTTGACTTTTCAAAGGGAGGCTCTGGGGTGAAAGTCCTGGCTGCACGCAAGACGATGGAAATCTACAAGGCCTTCTCATGCCAGCGCTACAAGCTGTTTATCGCACCGGCACTACAACTTCCATTCTTCCTTATAATTATCGAATCGATCCGAAGGCTGGCCGGAGCTGGCCACGGACTGCTGCGCCTGCTTTTCAGCTCTGTGCCTTCTGTGACCGGGACTACAGACGGAGCTGCTGAAACTGCCTCTGGTGCGACTGCGAACACAGACACAGTCGCTGCGCTCATCCCGGCGGCAGAACCTTCGATGGCTACGGAAGGGCCGCTATGGTTCGTCGACCTCACCGCCTCTGATCCGCTCCTCATCCTCCCCTTCGCCCTCTCCGCAACAATGATGCTCCATCTCGTGCCCTCCCACTACTTCTCGCGCACCGCAGCCCCAGTAGGCACGCCCTCCGCGTTCCAACGCAGACTCCGGAACGCGCTGAAACTCCTCGCTCTGGCAGCGGGACCGCTGACGCTAGCGCTGCCGGCGGGGATACTGTATTATTGGATATCCACGATGTTGGTAAGTTTTGTGCAGGGACAGCTGTTGGATAAGTTCATGCCGCTCAAGAACCCTGTCATGCCGTGTACCCCTCCTAAGAGCAAGTTGTTGGGGAATGTGGGAAAGGCGGGCTGGGATACGAAGGTCAGGGATGGTGCTGCTGCGAAGCTGAAGGCTCCGGGCGTGAAGCCTTGAGGGAGTGAGATGCCCGGCCAATAAGTTATGGAAATGATGCCGATCATGAGTCACGGATATGGTTCTTGGATTATCAAGACGCCACTTTGTCATAAACAGGAACAGCCTTCTTGTGGCAAGGCAATGTTCACGTCGGGGCCAACGGCGCCGAGAGTGAGGGAGAGCTGTACTATACTGTACCATATTAATACGACATACCTGTAAATACTGCATACATCCCGAGTGGAAAAACACAACCCGGTCTCTCTCCCCATACCCTTCGATCACCCGTGATGAGTATCTCAAATCCGGTCTGGTTTCCCGCGGAAGTGCCTGCATCAGCATCTTAAGTGCAGTCGCACTGACCATGTGTTCGTCGCCTTCAACGGAACACAGTTTGTGCGTTGGGTTACACGGCGTGCACGGCACCGAACACAGAACCTCGGTGTCGGCCCGTCCTGAGTCCGTCTTGCGGACGATGATACGAAGTACTCTATGTGAACAGGGCTTGGTGTACATGCTATCTAAGTATCCCCAAAACCACTCCAGGCCACCTCCCTCCCCCTGCTCCAAAGGCGAAATAGCAAAAGCGGCGATCACCTCCACGCAGCCAACCAAAGCACTACATCACCTCCAAGCCACCACGACATCTCCCAAGTCCAGGACAATCCTCGCAACCTGAGGCACTTGCAACACTCGCGGCATTGCAAGGTCAACTTAGCACTCCCCGGGGTTACGCACCTCACCAATCCAGCCTATCCTCCACCCTGCCACTCCCCGCTTTCTCATCCTCGACTCGCGCCGCAGCGGACACCCGGGCCTAGCGGGATGACGCGCAGATGGTCTGCATTTCATCAAGCAGCGGAGTCCGTGTGGAGCCAGCTTACTTTCGCATGCACAAGCCTAATTAGCATGCCCAGTCTACGCACGGCCGCTGGTCGCAAATCCCGATCGTGAGAGTGAGAAAGTCGCGCACTTTTGGGGTTTGGGTATGCGGTGGGTATTGGGACCGCGGCTGAGGCGGCCACAGGGGATTTAATCGGTGGTGATGCGCGCCGGGCCCGTGCAAGCGGACGGGAAGCGGAGCGCTGTTGCGGGTGCTTGGGCCGTTCCTTGGCCTGTTGGTGGACGCTATGGTGCGGGATCGCTGGATGGTCTGTCTTAGGGGAAGGGAGGGAGGGAGCGACAGGCGTGCTGCCGGGATGTGGGATGGGATGTCTACTGTCTGTTTGTCGTTTATGGCTTTGTGCTGGTGGTTATTTGTCGGGTGGTTAATTGTCTGACTTTTTACGGGGATGCGCTTAGTTGGGGTGATGTAAGCGTGCCGCCGACGATGCCGAGTGTCAATAGTGCGGGTTGAATGTGAGATCTGTCTCAGTCCTCGTGCTGTCACCGTCGCTGTCACTGTCGAAGACTGGCGTTGGAGGAGGGTTGGCATGTTGGTGATGGGCTTGCGAGTTCGCTTTGCCGCGGGTACAGATGGCATGGTGCGGGGAAAGGGGAAGGGGGATGAGGGGGGAGGGAGAGTCAGAATGCCGGCCAGGACAGGGAAATTTGATGCTGTGCAATATGGGATATTGGAGGCCGCCACAATAACACCCACTAACCACAGATATGGACAATGTCATGCCATAAACGTCAGGGCCAAGGCCAGCCCAGGCCACTGATTAAGCCATAGGCTTTTTCCAGGATGCGGGATATTTGCCGTGACCTGGCAGCTATTGTTGTAATATTGGCGGCTGTTGCAATAATAAGGAACACACACTTTACTGTACTTACAGTATGAAGGGCCACGGAGAAGTTGGATTGCTTGAGGCACAGCAACAGGCACAATATATACTCCTAGGTACCCTTACAAATCATATCCGATGTCTCTGCGCCATGTCTCAACCAAAACGACGCCGCTGATGCCGCTGACAACCTTTGTTCTGCCCATCCGGACGGGAATCCCAGCGATCTTTATCACAGCCACAGGCCTCATGCTGGCTTAATACTGGATATGTTTGGGGAGCAAGTAGAGTACGGGAGAGTACGGGAGATTGCTGGATGAGACATCAGCCATCAGCCATCGCTCAAGCAGGTACCTGTGCAGCATGACAACCCTGGGTGGTTTTGTTATCGTTGGATGGGGATTGGTTCGATCTTGGGGGAGAGCAGGGAGGTAGGGCAGGTAGGGCAGCGAGGAGGCCTGCTGCGGGCAAGGGAGCGATGGCAAGTTTGATGATGCTGCTTTAGATTGAAGGTGGGAGAGGCGTGAGAGGCATCATCCATACAGTATATCCTGTCGCATATCCTATGGCATATTCTGTACGCTATATCCGATATTCTATATTCTATATTCTATATTCTATATGCTATATACTATATCATTTCTGCTCTAGTATATACCACTACTGCCAGGACAACGCGCCATTGCTTTGTTATAGTGTTATAGTGTATGTATGTACCTTAGCATACACGATAACAGCGCACAGTACATACTATAGTGCCAATCCGTGGCAATCCGTTCAGTCTCGTCTCAACCCAACAATACCCGACAAAGAGATAAAGCCAAGCAGATTGGCCCAGAGTACATTTCAGAACAACACGAGTACTCCTCAGCACAGTCCCTCGCACACACCCAAACACCCCTCGCAGTCACGGTACTTCGCAGCACAGTACTCCATGGAGAACATCCCAGCCCATCCCAGCCCTCACACGCCCTCAAAAGTATTGAAAGTATTGGAAGTATTCAATGGTACTATACTTCTATTGATCAACACTGCTGCCACCTCTACAAATCACGACTAAGACTACAGTAGTCCTGTTCTGTTACTGTTCAATCATTCATTCATAGTCACTCGTGCTCCCCTTACTTCTTAATAATATACTGTACTTTCTATTTTGAATTATTATCCCGGATTCCGTCGTCCTTGTTATCATCACTGTCGTCGCCGCCATCGTCGTCATAGTCCATCATCCTCATTGTCGTCACTTGGATTTCACCTTGTCACAGCTCTTTCTGCCAACCCACTTTAGCACTTTTGTCCATTCACCGCCCGCCCTGCCTTATCCACCCGCGCCCCTCGCCCCTCCGCCCCTCGCCACCCACTCAACTCAACCACCAACCCACTCAACGACTCACATAATCCAGACAGACAACTTTTCTCCCGCCGCCCGCCCTGCTCACAATCTCTCAACGTCAACGTCACAGATCATAAATCCTCAACCTTTCTCTTCTGACTCGAATCTGCTCTGCTCTCGACAAACTGCTACTCCATAACCATCCGAAATACAAACCTCCACGAAATATACACACCGCCAGCCTCCCCCATCCTGCAACCGCCTTCACTCGGCTGCGGGATTATGCACTGAATGTGCGCACCACCATGTTGGTTTTCAGCAGTGAACAACTTCACCAGCCAGGATGAACCCTCACCCTATAAAGACACAGGGCATGGCCGCCACCTCGGCCATGTCGAGCCCAGGGCTCTACAGCCCTTCGCAGAACAGCTCCCCCTCACGTCTCTATCCAGCATCGGCGGCTGGCACGCCTGCGGGTAGCCCGTTCCTGCACCCATTGCAGATGCACAAGGTTCGAGAGTGAGTGACCCTACCCTGCACCTCTGCTAAGCTTGGCATGGTCTAACATTTCTCTGCGCAGGACGCACAAAGCTGCTATCGAACAAGATTACATTACCGGCCGGAAGCTCATTAACCAGTATGAGATCCTCGGAGAAATCGGCCGCGGCATGCACGGCAAGGTGAAGCTGGCCAGGAACATCGAGACCGACGAGAAGGTCGCTATCAAGATCATACAACGATACTCGAAGAAGCGCCGGCTCACCCGCGTCAGCTCCTCGCCGGAGACGAAGACGAAGAGGGAGATTGCCATCCTCAAAAAAATAAGACACCCCGACATTGTGGGCTTGTACGAAGTTATAGACGACCCTGATTATAAGAAGATTTACATGATCCTCGAGTATGTCGAGCTCGGGGAGATTAAATGGAGGCGCAAAGGCACATCGCAGATTTGCGCGTTCGAAAGGCGACGGATAGAGAGGGAACTGCGCTGCGAGGAGGACGGCGGCGACGAAGAGAGGCTCTTCAAGATGCTCGAACGGCGCAGAATCCGCAAGGATGCACAACGGGTCAAGATGGCCCAGCAACCGCACTCCTCGGCCGACTTTTGGAGCTTGGAGCATGGCGATGACGAGGACGACTTTGGCGATGTAACGCCGCTGTCTCGCGTGCCGACGCACGAATCGCTCTTCATACCGCGCTCCTTCCAGTCGCACACGTCACACGTGTCGCACACCTCACTCGTCCGCTCGAACCCAAACTCGAATCCGGCCTCGCGTGCGGCGTCCTGCACGCCCTCGCGTACGAGCTCTACGGCGCATCGCACCCCTTTGGCACCAACGTACCTGGACATCGGGCCGATCGACAGCGATAACGAAGACGACGAGCCATGCCCTCTGCCTTCAACGCCGTCAACGCTGTCGTCTGCTACGGGTGGCTTTAGCAGCGCTAATCCCCTTGCACTACGGGATGATGCGCTAGCGAACCGTGGGAGGTCTCCTAGTATGGCCGATAGCATTATTTCGCATATGTCGTCGGTCGACGATGTCACACATTACGACTCTTTTGAAGAGGATTTCTCGTACGTCCCGTGCTTCACGATGGATCAGGCGAGGTCGACCTTCCGAGATACAGTCCTCGGCTTGGAATATCTACACTACGAAGGCATTGTGCACCGTGATATTAAGCCGGCAAATCTACTGTGGACTAAAGAGCATCGGGTTAAGATTTCCGATTTTGGTGTCTCCTTCTTTGGCAGGCCAACGAGGGATGGCGAACAAGCGGGGAACACCTCCGAGTCCGATGAGACCGAGTTTGATGACGACGTCGAGCTCTCAAAGACTGTTGGTACGCCAGCCTTCTTTGCCCCAGAGTTGTGCTATACAGACCTAGATACCCCACAGCCGAGGATCAACGACCAGATAGATATCTGGTCGCTGGGCGTGACCCTCTACTGTCTTATATTTGCCAGGATTCCGTTTCTGGCCGAAGACGAATACCAGCTGTTCAGAGCGATTGCTCAGCAAGATGTATATATACCCAGGCGGCGGCTCAAGGCTGTTGACCCTGGAACCCCAGACCCGGACCATACGGTTAAAGAAGGAGATTACAGAGAAGACGGGGAGTTAGTGATGGAGGATATCGACGACGAGCTGTTCGATCTCCTCCGCCGGATGCTCGTGAAGGATCCGGCCGAGCGCATCAAGCTGCGAGAAGTGAAGCGTCACCCTTGGGTCCTACGGGGCATCGATGACATCATCGGGTGGCTTGACGATACGGACCCGTCGAGGAGGACGGCGGGCAAGCGGATCCAGGTTGATGATCGCGAGCTCGAGCGTGCAGTTGTGCCGATTAGTTTTGTTGAGCGTGCGAGGTCGGCTGTGAAGAAGGTGGTTGGCAAGATTCAGGGGCGAAATAATGGGAGTCGATGAATGTTGGAACTATGTCGGGCAGATGGACAAACCTAGAATCATGTAGCTGTCATAAAAGGCTTATATTCGATATTTTACCTGCAGTCTTATGGTAGTCAGGGAGGCGTGATTCGGTAGTTGTAGCTCCTTGAGGCTTATGTTTATGCTGATCACCGTGAAATCGGTATTTGATAAACCGATGCCGACGAATATACCGGGCAAATGGAGACGTCGCCATAAGAGGGCCCGACCCTGACTAGAACCGGAGGTTTAGAAGCAGCAGGGATTGGCAGTTAAAACTATAAAGCTTAAACTGCCATTAGTGGATAATTACCACGTTCTCCGCATTGCGGGATTGCGGGGAACCCCTTCTAAACTTTCCATATTACATCGCAAGATTGACCTCTCGCGAACAACACTAGACTGCACACAAGAAGGGGCAAGCAAAAGCAAAGGAGGAATATATCATCTTGTGACCCTACTTTAAACGCATTGATGCGTTTAATACGTTCGGACGATGTTTGATACGTCGGACACTCTAAAAGCCGTTTAGATTGGCGAGGAGGATATACCCCACAGAATGCAATCTATTTCGAACTTTAGACGGAATTGCCACGATGCCCAAGGGGTGACGCGGCAGGACAAGCCGGCGCGATGATCCAGCGATGATCCTATAAATTGAAACGGTTTCCCGAGTTGATTCTTGCTATCCCCAGCGCTACCAAGCACGCCGATCCTTTGTCATGCATCTTTTTGTCAAGTCCGTCGCCCTGCTGGGCTGCGTCTCGTCGGCGTTGGCTGCCTTTGGCATCACGACTTCGGACGCGAGCTATACCATTGACGCTGGCTCTGCTGAAGCCTTTGTCGTGACGGTTAGCCGTTCCAATTGCGATATCACCTCGATCAAGTACCGTGGTGTTGAGTATCAGTATCAAGCCACCCATTCTCACATCGCATCTGGGCTTGGAGCTTCTACGGTCACTGCTACCACGATTAACAGTACTTATAATCCCACCAAAGCATATGACAGACACAGACTAACGATATAGGCCAATATGCCAAAATCACCTGCGTGACCAAGAGCTCCGACTTCGACCTGACGCACTACTACGTCGTCAAGTCCGGTGACAGCATCGTCTACATGGCCACCAACACCAACGCCCAACCCGCCATCGGCGAGCTGCGCTACATCGCCCGCCTCGACAGCACCAAGCTCCCCCTCGAGTACCCCTTCGGCACAGCCTCCACCACCGTCGGCGGTACCGCCATCGAAGGCTCAGACGTGTACCTCGTGAACGGCCAGACGCGCAGCAAGTTCTACAGCAGCGAGCGCTTCATCGACGATAAAGTCCAGTGCGTGACCGCCAGCGACTCCTCCATCCACGCCTGCATGGTGCTCTCCACCCCCGGCAAGGAGGCCAGCTCTGGAGGCCCGTTCTTCAGGGACATCAACACGAATAACGGCGGTGCCTACACCTCGCTGTACAATTACATGAACTCTGGCCACGTGCAGACCGAGGCCTACCGCACTGGACTCCACGGACCCTACGCGCTGCAGTTCAGCCGCAGCGGCGTCCCGCAGTCAATCGATGCCAATTTCGACTTCTTCAAAGACCTCTCGATTAGCGGGTACGTGGCTACCTCCGGCCGCGGTGTCGTCAAGGGCACAGCGACTGGCGTAGCAAGCGGCTTCGACATCGTGCTCCACTGGTACAATTCCGCCGCGCAATACTGGGTGTACGCCTCCTCCAGCGGGGCCTTCACGTCCCCCGCCATGAAGCCTGGAAGCTACACCATGAAGCTCTACCAGGGCGAGTTTCAGCTCGCCTCTCAATCCGTCTCCGTCACCGCCGGCGGTACCACAACCTCCAACATCGCCGGCGCCAGCCAGAGCCGCAACACGCTCTGGAAGATCGGCGACTGGGATGGTCAACCAAAGGGATTCAGGAACGCGGATAAGCAGCTGCGCATGCACCCTAGCGACACCCGTATGAGCAGCTGGGGACCGCTTACCTACACCGTCGGCAGCAGCGCAGTTAGCGACTTCCCCATGGCGCTGTTTAAGTCTGTCAACACCCCCGCCACTATCAAATTCACCCTTTCCTCCGCGCCGAGCGGCACCACTACACTGCGCATCGGAACCACTCTGTCGTTCGCGGGAGCCAGGCCAGTGGCCAAGGTGAATAGCTGGCAGGGAGCGACGCCGGCGGCGCCGACGAAGATTGATAGCCGTGGTGTTACGAGGGGTGCGTATAGGGGGTTTGGGGAGGTGTATGATGTGTCGATTCCGGCGGGGACGTTGGTGTCGGGGAGTAACACTATTACGATTGATGTTGCGTCTGGGAGCAGTGGGGATACTTACCTCCAGCCTAACGTCGTGAGTAATGCCTTTCTGTATGTTGGGGTTTGTGCTAATGGGTTTAGATCTTTGATGCGGTTGAGCTGTTCAACTAGGGGGGTGGTTCTCGAGGGTAGAGATACTTTACCAGGCAATAGGGGTAGTATACTAGCTTCAATAAAAAAGTTATTGCCCGATGATCGTTTATAAGCTTGTTTTAAGACGCTCTGTGGTGTTGTCAATATTAAAACCCCTAAGTGGATTAGCACGCACTCATATGCTGAGCTACGAGATCAACCAGCTTCCTGGACAAAAATATCACCCCCTTGAGCACGCCTGAACATCCCTTATATTCCACTGTACTCGAAGAACTATTACATACGACCATAGACTCAAGAGAATTGGGCATCCCGTCCGCTCTGCCATACACAAGCTTGAGATCGGTGGATTAGTAGTTGGGTGGGTGACCACCAGCGAATACCCACTGTTGTATGTTTTTTTTTACCTTTTTTGCCTCCCGCCTCCCCGCCTTCCGCGCGCTCTCCGTCTTATAAACTTTTTAAAGTGTGAGATGGTCAACATAAATTGTAGACCATATATTCAAATTAACTGCTGTCGCTATGTTCAAACTAGTGCCATTCAAAAGGAACCACCATTCTTCACAGACTAGTCTTCCCCGGCCTCTCCTTCACATCATCCCACGCCTTATCAAACCCCACACTCCTCGCCCACGCACTCTGCTCCGTCCCCTGCACATCCTCCACACTATCCACCACCATCCTCCCAATCCCCACCCACTGATCCCTCTTCACCTTCCCCCCCTCAAGATTCCTCGTCTCCCGCTCCGCAGTCGCAAGCGCCCTCAGCAGCTTAACCGCATGTCCATCATCCCTCTTAACCTTGTACAGCCTCTCCCCCAGCGAAGTCCAACTTACATCTTTGCCCGTCTCCTTAGTATACTCCTCAATCTCCCCCTCCAACAACGGCGGCGTCCCACGCGAGACGTACATCACAAGATCCAGCCTCGCCTTCCACTCCAGCAAACGAACTTTATTCTCATCGCTTATCCACGAGAGCGCGTTGAACGTAGGCCAGAAGATAGACGCGTTGACGCAGTGCATGAAGAAGAAATCTATCTTCACCGCCTTGGGCGGGTGCTGTGCCGCAGCCGTGTAGAAAACAGTCGCGTCCATCATCTCTGCTGTCTTCTGGGCGAGCTGGTCGAGCGGGACGTGGTACTGCGCGGCGTGATTAATCATCTCCTGCGGTGCGCGTTTGAGAATGCCGTCGCGGATTTTATTGCCATCAGCCCATTTAGCAGACGCCTTTAGCTTCTCATCTGAATCGACGTCTACGACGAGTTGGGAGAGGGTCTTGGATGTTTTAGCTTCTTTGGCTAGTTTCTCGGCGCCGATGAAGAATGGCGCAAGCCATCTATCGTGGACTGCTGTCTCTGCGAGAGCCTCGGCGACAATGACAGGCTGCTTGAATTCAAGACCGAAGCCGAGGTGGATTAGGGGGTGGAGGAAGCCTGTTGGCGTTAGGTATATCGAGGTATAAGAGGGTCATGACACGTACCGCCGTAGAGTCTGGCAAGCATGTCGTCGGCAAGTTCAGTTCTGGAAAATAAATATTCTTGCACAACTGCCTCGACGCCCTTGGCCTCGAGCTCGCGAGTGAAAAACTCAATGTAGTCATGCGTGTACTGAGTCTTGCCTAGGAATTTCTTGAAGCCCTCTAGATCGCTCATAGCTTCTACGTTCTTTTCTCTAAGTGGCTTGGGCTCCATTTGGTAAGCCCTGTTTGCCTGGTAATGCTTCTCTAGCACATCGGAGGGGGCTCCGAGACCATAAAGGGTCAGGACTTGGTGAACGATATGGTTATGGAACCCTTCCTCGTTAAAGAATAGATTCTTCTCATATTAGATTGGTGCATGTGTATTGTTATAACAGCAGCAGCTTACATATTTCTATTCAGGTGTCAGCTTGCCCCCTTTCTGGTCTAAGATTATATTTACCTCATGGTTCTCCTGCAAAATACGGCTTGCCGTTTGAGCGGTCTCTGCCGTCGGTTTGGCCAAGCTAAAGACGCCCGCAACCTCAGGCGAGAGCTGGACCTTGCGTGGTGTTGCCATTGTGATACTCCGCTTCTGATAGTTGATAAAGCCCGAATAAATTGGTTTAAATTTTGTTGTACTGCCGCGTGTTATGGATCGTGAAATGGACCGTGGCACGGCATGATACATATATATCATTCTCCTACCCTAATTCGATATGTGTAATAACTGGCCTTTTGTATGGTCTGGATGGTTGAAGTGGTTGGTGCAACCTACGTTGCAGTGGCAGATGATGACGTCGGCGGATGTCTATTGACCCGACCATTACAAATCTAGTCAGGTGACGACCGTTTTGGTGTAGCTATCTACACGATCTAGATTCCTACTTCTGTATATCTGGCCAAGTGCAGGGCTGGGATTTTTAACAACCGCATATATGTCTGGCCAAGTACGGGATCTAGATTCCTTACCTGACGAAGCAACGGGAGGGTATTACTAAGGTGGATGGCTAAGAGGGTGCAACGCGTCTGTAAGAGGAATGATGGCGTTTTCAAAGGATGATAGCTCAGGAGGTTGACATCAAAATGTCGAATAGCACCATCAAGCCAGCAGCTAGAAGAATTGTGAGCTTATACCCCAGTCCAGCATAGAGATTATGATAAAGGTGTCTCAATAAATAATCACGTGATCCGACTAATTTCAAATCCCATCACGTGCCTATATTTCTTTGACGATGAATCACTTTTAAGTTATGGCTTCGACGCCCGCAGCACGAGCTAAGAGGGGCGTCCACAGTGTAATATCCACCTCATGCCGGCATGTTTCGGCGAAGCAAACTATAATCCAATAATGGCCCACCTACTCGACCGTATATCGCATTTAGACCCGCAAGGCACAGTTAGCGTGCTGCTCCTGAAGCAGGACTCTCCTGGGATTCAACGACGTGCCAAATATTAAGAGAAAAAGATGTTGGTAAGGTGGTAGCGATTATATAAAGCGGTACTATAGTAGAATTAAGATCGAATAGATCGGCGCGGGATTGCCGCGGGCCAATCCAAAGCTCTAGATAACACGGCTTCAGCTGTGAAATATTCGATTTTTACAGGGGTTCATTCGAGGGTGCAGGGGTCGATGCCACAACTGTAACCGAATATCACGTGATAAGTGTTGGCAAACAAACAGGTCAACGTTGGCACGACGTCGAACGATTTCATCAGTATACTTGCATTTGAAGGATGCGCGATGCTCTTGTAATATGGCGGCTTTCATAGTCGATGCTGTTGCTCTGCACATCGACCTTAAACGCGGCGTTGTGAGCCTTCCTTCCGTGAGCGATGCCGGGACAATAACTGACCCCTTTTTAGGAGAGCAATGATCCAAGGGTAGGATCAGCGAGGAATGGAACGGAAGCAGGTGGCACATTGTCAAATGCCACCAAGGGAACTAACACATCGTCCATTGCGGGGCTGTTGAGCACACTCGTCCCCGTTATTGTATATGCGGCGGTGTGCATGCTCATATTCTGGGGCTGCCGAACACGCTACCCTCGAGTATATTCGCCAAGGACGATTCTGAGCAGTTTAGAGCCTCAGTAAGTGGAAGTGGTCGTGAAAATATGGCTGTACTAACAGTCGCAGTGAACGCCCCAAAAAGCTCCCAACCGGGTGGTTCAACTGGTTCATCCCACTTTTCAAGACCCCGGATATAGACGTCTTGCACCAATCGTCTATTGATGGGTTCTTATTCCTGCGCTTTCTCAGGATTCTCTGCGTGATATGCGTATTCGGGGCCTGCGTCACGTGGCCCATTCTCTTCCCATTGCATATTCTCGGCGGTGGAGGTGGGAAACAACTGGATTCCATATCATTTGGGAACGTTAAGAAAACGTCGTGGTACTTTGCCCACGCGTTTCTGGCGTGGGTTTTCTTTGGTAGGTTGAGGAGTGTGAAAGGAGAGTATTTGGGGACTCTGACTAACGCGTAATAGGTTTCATCCTGTATATGGTTTCACGGGAATGCATCTATTACATTAATCTGCGGCAAGCATATCTTTTGTCGCCTTACTATGCGAAGCGTCTTTCGTCGAGGACTGTTTTATTCACCTGCGTCCCTGAGCAATTTCGCGATGAGGCAAGGCTACGGAAGCTATTTGGGGACTCGGTTAAGAATGTCTGGATACCGACTTACAGTGGTGATCTGGATGATTTGGTGAAGGAGAGGAATCAGACTGCCTATCGACTAGAGGAAGCTGAGATTGAGCTTATTCGGTTGGCTAATATTGAGAGGAATAAGGTGGTGATAAGGTCCGATATCGAGGCGAATATCGAGGCGAAAACCCCTGGAAGTGAGGCGGGTTCGATCAAAGGAGGGGTTCCCGAGAAAGCGGCGCCGCCTTTGAAGGCTGATGCATCGCCTTTGGGGTTGGCTGGTGGAGCCCCACCGCCTTCTGACTTGACTGAAGCTGCCGCGACCCCAGAAGTGGCCGGAAACACGTCTGCTTTGGAACCAGCGGATGTAGCTCTCCCCGCGTCGCCTTTGGAACCAGCGGATGGAATTGTCACGCCTCCTTCGGAGGTGGCTGGTGAAGCCGCGCCGGCATCGGAATTGACAGATGGAGCTGCGGTGCCTCCTTCGGATTTGAACGCAGCAACTGCGTCGCCAGGCGTGACCAACGAAACAGTCGTGTCACCTTCTATGACCGATGGAACTATAGCGTCACCTTCAAACTTTACAGATGCAACTCTCGCATCGCCAGGCCTGACGGATGCAACCACTGTCTCGCCTACTTCGGACTTCGCTGGGACGACTATCGTATCGCCTTCATCAGCCTCAACCGGAGGAGCAACTATGGTGAAGAGCATCACCAAGGGCTCAAAGAATGAGACGACCTCCACGGGCCAAACCCCGAGTCAAACCCCAAACCTGGACTCAGCCAATAATGAGTGGCCAGGGCTGGAATGGGGTATCCAACGCGGCATCCCTGATGTCAGAGGATCTGTTGCCGCACAGTGGATACCCGTCCACTGGCGGCCAACCCATCGCCCATTGGCAAACTATGGGCGCCGAGTTGACACGATCAAGTGGACTCGGGACAGGCTAAAGGCGCTGGCCCCAAGAATCTATAAATTGCGACGACAGCATCGCGCGGGGAACGCCAGGCGTATGCCTGCTGCCTTTGTCGAGTTTGATACCCTCTCCAACGCCCAGAGCGCGTATCAGACACTTCCACATCACCGTCCCTTCCACATGACGCCGCATGTAAACGGAATCAGGCCGGAAGAGATTATCTGGTCGACTTTACGCATGAAATGGTGGGAGCGAATCATGCGGAAGTTCGCGTCAACGGCACTTGTTGCGGTGATGGTGGTGTTTTGGTCTCTCCCAGCAGCGGGAGTTGGATTAATCACCAAGATCGACGTTATTGCAAGCAAGGTTATTTTCCTTAAGTGGATTTTATTATTGCCTAAGCCGATCCTTGGCCTTATAACTGGCCTTTTGCCTGCCGTCGCCCTGTCGTTGCTGATGGCTGCGGTGCCAATGATTTTGAGAGGTTGGTCTCCCTCCGCCTTTGATAGTGTTTTTTGCTAACGTTTTTTAGCTATCGCGAGACAGTCAGGCGTGCCTTCGTACTCCATGATTGAGCTGTTTGTGCTGAAGCGGTATTTCATCTTTCAAGTTGTCCAAGTCTTCCTTGTTACGACCCTCTCCGCGGCTATATCCGACTCCCTCCAAAGCATACTCGAGGACCCGCTGTCGGTTCGCAACCTCCTGTCCGAGAGTCTTCCCAAAGCCTCTAACTTCTACGTCTCGTACCTCATTTTACAAGGCCTGGCTATGAGCGCGACAAGGGTTGTACACCTGCCTTCGCTACATAGAGCGGTGTTTGCAGGTGGGAGGACCCCCAGGATGATGTCGACTAGATGGCACCGTCTGAAGAGGGTTCATTGGGGGACAGATTTTCCATTGTTTGCCAATATGGGCGTAATTGGTATGTCTTGCCTGATCGTTTATGGTCGATTCAAGCTAACCCCCCACAGTAATAAGCTATTCGTGTATTGCCCCGGTAATACTCGCTTTCGGCGCGCTTTGCTTCTTCCTTGTCCACAAAGTGTATCACTACAATCTGCTGCACGTTTACTCTTCGGAAATCGATACCCGGGGCCTTATGTATCCCTACGCGTTAAAGCAAATTCTTGTGGGTGTGTATCTCGCCGAGATCTGCCTGATTGGCCTCTTTGGACTTCAGGCTGCCGTTGGGCCGCTTCTAATGATGTTCATTTTGATCATTACTACCTTTTTGGTTCATATATCATTGAACGATGCGCTAGGACCGTTGCTATATAATTTGCCGCGATCTCTTTCAGTGCAGGGTCTGTATGATGACCTGGCAGGAGAGCCAGAAGTTCCCGTCGTCGAGAACTTGGAGACACAGTACGACTCAGATTTTGATCCGGGGGATCCGAATGCCGTCACGCATGAGGAATTGGGTACGCGGGCGGTTGAGGGGACGAAGGGGTATTCCAAGGTGGCGTTTCGCTTCCTATCGTCATCTATGCGGGAGAAGATGTCGGCGACGAGTGGGTCGGTGTCGTCTTTCATCCAGGATATTAATTTTTGGAGCTCTTGGGTTACCCCGGATCCTGCAGATCCGAAGCCGAACTTCTTTCTGAGGTGGCTTCACCCAGAGGTGTTCCACGACTTTAGTGTGCTACGAGAGAAGATCCCGACGGATCTCCCGGATCCAGAGTACACGCCGGAGTCGCTTAGACAAGCGTATTTCCAGCCGTCACTGAATAAAATCAACGACCCGACGTTGTGGATTCCCGAGGACGCGGCGGGGGTGAGCAAGCAGGAGGTGGCGCATTCAAAGGGTATAATCAAAATTACAGATCAGTCCTGTTGGATGGAGGATAGGAAGAAAGGGTGGCATGAGGTGAGGAATAGGGGCGTGAATGTGAAGATAAGGGTTGATTTTGAGGCGGAGAGCCCAGTGGTTATGAAGAGAATGAGATATTAGCGATTTATTAATATATGGGTGGATATTTAATATTATATTTTCTGCACGCTGTCTACTCCTTTGACAAGAACTTTGAAACTGCCTCTGCGAATTGTGTCGGCTTTTCCACCATAGGGAGGTGTCCAGCATCGTCGATCTCTACAAACTCGCCAATTGAAGCAGCCAGGTTCTTCATACTCGTGGGAAGCGCGCCATCCTTCGAGCCCACGAAAAAGGCTGCCCTGACCGTGTTCTTTTCCAACAGCGGCGACATGTCATAATCGTACAGCGCTTGCACGCTCTTCTCGAAGCCAACGAGACTGTTACTTGCGACCATCTGCTTCACGGATTTGAATGCATCTGACGTGTGGTTTTCTGGGACAAACCACCTCTGTGTGGTGATTTCGGCCAGATTTTGACCAACAACCCCGCCAGCGTTTTCTGCCCGGGCCATAGCGATCCGCTCACCCCATGCCTTGCTGTTGCCGGCCGGACTCTTCGCGTTAGTGTCGCACGAGATGAACGAGGCGACTCTGGTGGGGTGCTTGAGAGCGACGTTGAGGGTCGTCGCGCCGCCAAGCGATACGCCAATGACGGCCGCTGCCTTTGGCACGCGGAGGGCGTCGAGAATGTCGATTATGTCTGAGGCGAGGAGATCGACAGTGACGGGCTGGTCTCCACAGGTGTCTAGACGGCCACGGGTGAGGTAGCGGACAATCCGATATTTTTTGTTTTCTGGTTTCGAAAGGAAAGAGGCGATAAAGCCATCCCAGATATGGTAATCCACGAGAATAGAGTTGCTGAGGAGGATGAGCGGTGCCTGGGGGTCGGAGGAGCCTTCGAGACGGTAGGGAAGGGAGACTCCGTCTTTCGTCGTGATGTACGATTCGATGGCCGGATCGGGGAACTCTCTGGTTTTGCTGTCGGTGGAGACGATGGAGGTGTAGATATGGGAGAGGTCTCGCTGTGCGGGGCCAACGGTGTAGAAGAGATTGTAGTGTTTACCGATGGGATGCTGTGGGTTGCTATCTGGGGAGTAGTCATGTATGGCGAGGTATTCTTTTTGGTCCTTATTTTCGATAGATGCCGTCACGAACAGTCTCGTGCGTAGCCATCCTGAGGAGGTTGATAGGGAGTTGATTGCGTTGTTGTCGCAGGACTCCGCGATGAGAATACGGGATTGCCCTTCTGCGGCGACCTCTTCAAGGGGGGTAAAGGCGTCTGATTGACGGCTGTCTACGAAGTCGAAGAACTTTCTGTCGACAGTGATCTGTTTCATGGTGTCCCTTTCACGCTGGCTCTGGATGGGAGGTTGGCGCATGCCGATGTATGGCTGCTTTACCATCTCCTCCATATCGGCGACGTCGTAAATAGCAAGCCACTCGGGTGCGTCTGCCGCACGGTATCGAAAGCCGTTTTTGAAGAATGGGAGGCGCAGGCGCATGGGGGCGTGCTCATTGTTGTACCAGTCGTGGAATTGGGCGGGTGGGAGAGACTCCCCGGGGTCCATGGTCACGTATAGTATTCCTGCCATTTTGAAGATATGGTTAGAAAGGACGTTAATTCTGTATTCTGTATTTCGTATTCTATATTCTATATTTCTATTGTCTTTGGATGCCGAACAGATGTCCGCGGATGACGTCTGCGGGGATGGTGGGGTGGCGGGATAAGTCTTACCCGCCGATCCGGGAGGGCACCCGAACACAGTCCACGATTTCTCAACACGCAGCCGAAAAGTCAATTGAACCTTGGCTTCGTTATATTTACCCCGGCTAATCAGAGTCGTCTAATCATACCAAATGGCATTCATGCCAAATCCCGGCTCCTTGATATCTAAATGTGCTACTCTCCCAAGAAACTCATCTCGCCAGCGGTAAATCTCGACAAATCCGTCTTGATCGTCGGTCAACGCAATCCACTCGTCGCTCCAAGGGCACGGGCTGACGGCGTTTGAATGACCGCCGCTCGTGGGAGTCGGGTTGAGGCAGATCTGTCGGATGACGTTCCCTTTGGGGCCGAGCTCAAAGGCGGCAATGTAGCCGGTGACGTCGAAGGAGTTGGAGCGTGTCGTCGCGAATAAATATTTCTTGCTGTGTGATAGGAATACGACGTCGCCGCGATACATTTTGAGCGGGAGGCCCGGCGGGACGAGGGGGTAGGTGATGTGCGTGAACACCGGCATGTGTGTCGCCTCGTCAATAACGTAGACGGCGACGCGGTTTCCGGCTTCCATCAGCGCATAGAGGTAGCCTGACGGGTGCAACTCGACCCATCGCGGGTGGTCGCCGGGTGCCGGAGCGTCGATGCTGCCAACGAGGGCGAGGGTTCCGTCGGCGTTCTTCCTGTGCGTCCAGATCTTGTTTGCGCGGAGGTCTGCTGAGTAGAGGTATGTCTCGGTGGGGTCAAAGACCATACCATGGATGCCCGAGTTGGCCTGGTACTCGTAGTTTTGGATGTTCTTGTCTATTGCACCGGTGGTGTCGACGGAGAAGACGTTGCCGTAGAGGGCATGGTCGTAGAAGGTATTCCCGTAGACACAGAAGGGCGGTTTTTTAGCGGCAAGGAGGAAGATTGCTCGAGTGTTGGTGGAGGGGGAGGCGGAGTTGGCTGAAGGGTTAGCGGGGTTGGAATGAGTTGAGGAGAGGGCTTACGATCGCCTCCCATGGGGTGTGAGGAGGAATGGGAGATGTCAGATGGGGCTGTGACAGCGTAGCTCGACCATTTCTTCATTGACGCGCCATATATGTTTTTTCTTGCGTGCTGAGAGGTTAGAAGGGCACATGGGGGGAGGGGCTGAAGCTTACATCAAAGGTCATCCAAGAGATTGGCTCATCGTGGGGGATTTCAGTCCTCTTGACGAGGCGAAGGGTGAGTGCTTCGTCATCGAATTCTACAGTGAAAATGGCCCCCGGTGGAGTCCACGTTCCGATCATCAGATGGTGAAGCATCGCGACGGTGTTTGATTGAGTCTATCATCGTTGCAGCAATATTTAATGGATGATAAATAGCTGCCGTCCCTCGATGCCGTCTGATAAGTTCTTACCCGAAGGCTCTACGTTAATCCGAGCCGAATCTTCAGCGGGGATGCGGGGTAATGCAGGGCGGGACTTACAAACGGCTGCCGCATGAGAGGCTAATGGATGGGGAGCTAACGGATAAGAGGTCAGGGACTATGGGGACTAATGGAATGGGGTCAGGGAGCTAACGGATGAGGTCAATCCATCCCACCATCGGGGGAGGTATTTGCCGGGGAGGCGATATAATATATATCACCCCTCGCCATGTCGTGAAGAAGAAGGCCAAAGCAATCCAATCATCATGTCTTCCTCCACACAAGCACACGCAGCTACGACCTCCGAGTCGAGATTCGACCCAAAATTCACCCAGCATGTCGTTGACACCATCGGCCCAGCAACTGACGACCGCACTCGCGAGGTGCTGTCCAGCCTGATCCGCCACCTCCACGACTTCACTCGCGAGGTCGAGCTCACCCCTGATGAGTGGATGATTGGCGTGCGCTTCATGAACTCCATCGGGCAGGCCTCAACACCTATCAGAAACGAGGGGTTGAGAATTTGTGATGTTTTGGGCGTTGAATCGCTCGTCGACGAGATTGCCCACAAGCACGCCAGCGAGTCGGGCTCCCCCACTTCGTCGTCGATCCTCGGTCCGTTCTGGTCGCCAAACGCGCCGTTCAGGCAAAATGGCGAGAGCGTGATCCAGGACAAGCACGACGGCCAGGTCGTGTACATGCACGGGCGCGTGCTGGATCTCGAGACGAAGAAGCCGGTTGCGAATGCCGTGTTCGATTTCTGGCAGGCGTCTTCGAATGGAAAGTACGACTTCCAGGACCCGGAGAACCAAACGGACAACAACCTGCGGGGGAAATTCCGCACGGATGCGGAGGGAAAGTACTGGTTTTACTGCCTGAAGCCGACTGCATATTCGCTACCAACGGACGGACCCGCGGGTGTGTTGTTGAAGCTGCTGGATAGGCATCCGTTTAGACCGGCGCACATTCATTTGATGGTGAGTTTACTTCTATACACCCAATTGGGGGTTTGGTGGATTTTGCTGACTCTGTAGATCTCGCACGACTCGTATGTGCCTGTGACGACGCAAATTTTCCCTTCAGATGATCAGTACTTGACGACGGATACGGTGTTTGCGGTGAAGGACGATTTGGTCGTGGATTTCGTGCCGTTTGAGGGAGACCCAAAGGCGACGCTGGAGCTGAAGTACGACGTTATTCTGGCGCCAAAGGCTTGATGGTGTATATACCGGGGATTTGTAGAAATTAATGATTTTAATGATATTCGATTGGATGTGCTTGAGCTCACACCCAGGTATATGTTTTGTCCTTTTTGTATTTCTTGGGGTTTATTTTATTATGACTTTTGCGGTCTACGGCCAATGTCCATTTAACCCAGGTATCATACCCTTCCCCTCCTTTCCAACTCTGTTGCGGTAATTGCTATGCAACAATGCAAGTCAGGGTCTACATAGGGCTGTGAACTACAGCTGTATCTGTCTCATGACAGTCCTTAACAACCTAAGTGAGAAAGAGCCAATGTCTTTCAACTACAGTGATCTTTCCACAGCTTTGAAGCTTGTATTTCAAGTAAAGTTTAGTTTCAAATTAATTAAACAATTCGCATCAATTACTTTACGTATCGTAGCACGAAATACATATTGGATAACAACAGTTCCAAAATTCATCTCTTACATTACCCGATTAGCAGGCCAGGAAAGTGCGGGGTATCTTATATAGATTATGCTCTTGGCCTTGGAAAACTCAACCAACGAAGGCTGTTTAAGTTTGCAGATCGATCGAGGGATGGTGATTATCCGGCGTGCCCTCGGCACCCACCGGAGTACCGACATAACCGTACTCCACTCTATATTAAGTCTTAACTCAAATCACAGGAACGATATACAGACTTGCGGCAGCTATTATGATGGCGTCTTTAGGCTGTGTTCATCCATTTATGGCTCGAACGTGTATAGACAACAAATCTGAGGAGGTGGCCATCGCCTGGCAAAATGCTTCTACCGGAACATATGCTACTTGTTGTACGTGAGGGGTTTTGTAGCTGGTTCTTATTCTGATCTCCCATATCTTTACTCCATCTTGTCACCTCTCTCTGGGCGTGTGTTGTCAGTGTTTGTATTTAGAGGAATTTGCCTAATCGTAACTGTCTTCATTTATATAGTGCCAAGGGCTTGACTATCAAAGCACAATATAGACCGTTGCTCAAACCTCGGCTTCTCGCCTCTCCAGTTGAACAAACTGCCGTATAGAGCATCCGAATCAGATAGGTAGTTAGTGATTGAATATAACGTGTTCTTTTACCGGAGATCAGCGCCTGTCTCCCTTCTAATAGTGGCAATACATGGCAACAGACCAGCTATATAAACCCCTCCTATTATCATGAAGACACTCCCTCGTTGAGTTTCCATTCTACTATTGCCACGATTTTGCAACCAAGGAAAAAGCTACTGAAATTATAAAGCATCATTATCTTTATTCTAGTCAGGATTAAACAATTAAATATGAAGTCCACTAGCTATACTCTTGCTGCCATCGCTGCAGCAGCTTCCGTAGCAGCTCAAGGAAGTGGGCCTTATCCAGCTGTAAGTTAGAGCTCTAATCTCGAAACTGGTTATAACCTATTTGATCATCGTTAGTCTGACTATATTTGCCGTTCTCCGGTATAGTCCCACTTTACAGAAGACACTCTGCCAGATCATACTTTCTACATGCCCTCCGATTTACAGGGAAATATCTCTCTGCCTCTCCTTGTTTGGGGAAATGGGGCCTGTTCAAATGATGGAACCGCATTCGAAGGATTCCTCACCAACATTGCTTCGTACGGATATCTCGTGGTTGCTAACGGGCCGCCGGGGGGAAGTGGTTCGTCGAACGCTGAGATGATGGGTGCCGCCGTCACATGGGTTAGCGACAACATCGGGACAAATGAGAAATACTCGTCCGTAGATATTAGCAAGGTTGCAGCTGCAGGGCAGAGCTGTGGTGGGATAGAGGCATACGCGATGCGCTCTGATGATAGGGTCGGCATCTTGGGCATCTTCAACTCAGGCTTCTTGCCAGATTCGGCAGAGGGCGCGGACACAATCAATGAAGTGCACAAACCTACGTTTTACTTCCTCGGAGGTTCTGAAGATATTGCGTACCAGAACGTAAGTAGCTACTCTCCATTTAACCCTGGATTTTGTATAGTTGCAGCAAGAGAATGTTAGATGCTAACATATGGTACATAGGGTGAGAGAGATTACCATGCCCTAACAGGTGTGCCAAAATGGGTTGGAAACTATCCTGTAGGCCATGGAGGGACGTACTGGGATGTGGATGGCGGTGCCTTTGGCGTCGCTGCTCTTAGTTGGCTACAGTGGGGTCTAAATGGTGATACTACGGCTGCGGAGTTCTTCACCGCTGGAGGTGCAGAAGCAACTGGTTGGATTGAGGTAGAGAACGAAGGTTTGGAAAATTTCCCCGTCCAAGCTTAGTGGTTATGTCGGTATTTGCTAGTGTCTGCCCATTCAAGTGTCTATTGATGAGGGGGTTTAGATGGACTTTTTGAATTTGTATGCATTTTTAAGGGAAATCCAAATACTATATAACTATATGGGTCAATCAATTAATTTCTCCTACCTCAGGTTGGGCCGGCCAGTTGGTCAACAAGCTCAATTGGTGGTCGAGCGGGAACAGCGATATGTATTTTAGGCAACGAGTACTGAACTCACCTGGAGTCAAAATCCAGCATCAGTACACCTTATTAACGCAATATGTGAAAATCGAAGTATATACTCGAAGTGGAAAGTTCTGGAACGGTATAAATGCGAGGGAGTGGCTGAGAAAGTATAGCGCTACGATGAGTGTATTTGCCGACAAGTAACAAGGCAGAAATAGAGGGAAGACTGAGGATGGATTAAAAGGGCATGAATCACCAACTTAATACGTTAAGTTTATAGCAATATGCGAGGTTGTGGTGTTGAGCTGCGGTTTTCGGCTGGAGCTAGTTGCCGCTTTGAAGATTTCATCACGTGCTCTGCTTGCGAAGGAGCATGTGGCGTACGGGCAGGATTCTCGAAATTCCCATAGGCAGGTCCACAGGCAGGTCAAATGCTAATATTCGGCCCAATCGCAGCCCCGAACACCAAGATTTCATCACGTGCTCTGCTTGCGAAGGAGCATGTGGCGTACGGGCAGGATTCTCGAAATTCCCATAGGCAGGTCCACAGGCAGGTCAAATGCTAATATTCGGCCCAATTCAAAAGACATCTTAGTCCCTGTCATAAAATTTCGGCCGACTGCTGTAACCATTCATAAATTCTGTCACTCTAGATCTGCCTAATAGAAGGCACAAGGCATCACGGCGGAGTGGTGTTAGCTTCCGCAATCGACTTCGGTCCAATCGCACCAATCACGACAGCGCGAGATTGGGCCGAATATACCATAGGTCGTACCTCCGCCTTCCTTTAGGAACCAAGAGTGCTACGGCACGAAATCTGTTGCCCAAAGGCTAGAAAAAGTCGTTCTTGTTGAACCGGCCATAATTAGTCTACCTTTGCAGGATACTGTGATCTAACCATAATGCAGCCCCGAATAGAAGTTTAAAGAAGTGACTCGGATTTCAGCTCCATCGGAGTCCGACATTGTAACCAATCATAGCTTGTCATGTTCTCTGATGGCACGGAGTAACAGCTAGGCTGTTGAGGATCAGAGTCAATACTCAAGCAGATAGAGTCAATACTGTACTGATTCCATTTGACATGCCCTAATCTATGGAGGTATCCCTTTGTATTAAAAACTGAATATAAAACGCTGTTCTATTCCCTCCGTCTCATCTTTCACAGCTCACGCTCCTGGTTCACTACAAATATTCCATCGAAGCAAACCCCGATACTCACAATGGCACCTGACACACTCTCTCTCCAGGGCAAGGTGGCCATCGTCACCGGCTCAGGTCGTGAGAATGGCATCGGAGCAGGCATTGCCAGAGCTCTTGCGCGCAACGGCGCATCGGTGACAATCAACTACGTCTCCGATTCGGTGACGCCTCGTGCTAAAAAGCTAGTGGAGGAGCTCAAAGCCCTAGGTGGCAATGCCATCGCCGTGCAAGCCGATGTGTCTCACCCAGACTCCTGCAAGAAAATCGTAGACGAAACGCTTCAAGCCTTCAACACCAAGTCGATCGACATTCTCAGTAAGTAAAGGCTAGCGAGATGCACAATCTCACTGTTATTCATATGCGAAGTGCTAATGGTTTCGTAGTCAACAATGCCAATGGCAAAACCGATTTTATGCCATTGCAGGCAACGGAGGAACAGCTTCAGGCTGCGTTCTCTGTGAACGTGTTTGGTACCATCTTTATGATGCAGGCTGTCATCGACTATATGCCTCGCGGCGGGCGCATCATCAACACCAGCTCAGTCGCAGTTAAACTTGGTCTCGAGTTTTTCCCTCTCTATGTTGCGTCTAAAGCCGCCTCAGACGCTCTAGCCTTTTCACTGGCTAGTGAGGTAAGTTCTTGTCTGCTTGTCTGGAAATACTGCAGCGAATCGTCTCTTGAGTGCCGCTAACAAACGGTGTTGCATACAGCTAGGCAAGAATAGGGGGATCACTATCAACATCATTGCTCCAGGGCCAGTCACAACTGACATGTTTCCTAAGATCCCGCAGATCGAACCCCTAAGAAGTCATCTAGTTGGGCTTACTAGAGCCGAGTCGCGTGAGGGGACTCCAGATGACATTGCTGATGCTGTCTTGCTACTTTGTTCTGAGAAGAGTAGATGGATTACTGGGCAATTCATATCTGTCAGTGGTGGCATTACTGGGAACTAGTTGGGACCTGGGTTCCTAGTTAGTTTTTCCTGCCTTATTATACAGTTGAATCTCTATAGTTCTAATCCTAGTTTAGTTGAGCACCAGACTTGACGTCCCTGGTTAGCGGTGTGATTATTATCTAGATCAAACAGATGGCTCTAGTTCGCATAATTGTGTTTGATTAGCATCATAGTTATTACCTTTCTATATCTTGCCAAGACTGTACTCCTAAATGTTGTTGCTGTTGCTGCTCGTCTATAGCCATGGTATTAGAAGCAAGACTGTTGTTCCTCATGAGGCTATCAAAGAATGCGAGATCCACCCCTTGGAAGGCCCAGTCATCCGCACTAGCCATAAGACCAGGGTATAGTGACAAGTCCACCTGTTCTGTAACGTCATTCTGCTGCGTCACCTCTAAGGCCATCCCATCTTGAGAGAGCATAGTACTAGAGCCAGCTGCACCGTCTAATGTAGATCTGTTATGAGATGTATGTGTTGGTGTGGACATTGTGCTATCAGGGAGTGGACCTCGATGCGATGTTGTGTAGCCCAAGAACACGTTTGTAGAACCGAGAGCTGCAGGCTCCTTCTCAATCGGACTATGCATCACGGGTTGTTTGTATAAACCATCAGGTCCAATATTGACAATACCGAAGTAGGGAATAGTGAGACTAAGAACTCTAGCTTCAGATGTAGTCCCGCTAAATACTGGACGGTGCTCTTTTACCACTCCCTCAATAGCTAGTAGACGGGAGAGCAAGTCGTGGCTCTCATTGCTGACATGGTCATGACTAAATCTTTTGCTAGACTTCATATTGTTTAGAACGAGCTCGATAACTGCTCGATCGGCAAGGCGCTGGTGGAGGAGCAAGTTACCTCCTCCAGTGCCGCCGCCAACATCATACTCGTGCGGGCGGCGACAGCTATCGATATGTGCAAGGAGTAGTGTCACGGCTGCCATGTGGACGAAGAATTCAATGGCACGAAAGCAGAAGACTATTCGGATGATGGACGGCAGAGCGAGGTAGCGATTGATGATCTCGCGGCTTGCAGCTACACAAGCATAGCGGCTGTAGGTGTAGCTCCGACCGTCTAACGAGCCTAGGAGGTAGGGAAGATGTAGCTGATTAACGAGGTTGTAGTGAAAGATCTGCTTCGTGAGGTGCGACTCTACCCTGAACATATCAGCCGTATCGCTGCAGTCATCTTTTGCAAGGCTCGGTGCCAACCACCACTTTGATGGCATGCGATTCGCGGCGTTTTGAAGCTGGCGGTCGATCGCCATGGTCAGGGGAATATTTTTTAGTGAGCGTTGCTCGTTGCGTTGGATGATGCGTGATGCGACTTCGCTATGGGCGACCTCCAATTCTGCCGTGGAACTCTCATCTCTTTGCGGCGCAGAATGAGGAAGGTCGAGCTGTTCACTGCAGCCTTGCGGCAACCCTAGCATGAGGCTAAAGTGCCGGTCAACGAAGACGATACGGCTCCAAGTGTAGAACTGGTCAACTTTCGTAGAAGAGTCTAGTACTTCAACGGAGCGCGAGCAAGGTTTGTTCAACTCCATCAGCTGAGCAGCCGCCAGTGCTCTCCGGAAAGATACCCATGCACGGCGCAGGTTGCCGATATTTGCCTGGTAGATACCTTCAAGCATGATAGCCTCAAGTGCCTCGGCCGAATTGATGAGTTCATCCTTCGTAGTAACGAGGCTGCTGGCCTTGTCCACTAGACGTTTGAGGATTAGCATAGGGGCTTCGCTCAAGCCATGGTCATATGTATAGTGAAATAGGATAGCTTGGAGCAGATTAACCAGTTTGAGCATCCATCTTGCAAGGAGGACCGGATGTGTCCATGGTTCAGGACGAACAGTTAGGTCAGCAGTCTTGCTTTGTGGTCGGCTCATCTGCTCTGGCTCCGGAGCCGTCAGGCAATAGGGAATGAAGAATAGTGCGGCTGAGTCGGTGGTGAGGATACGGTGGACGTCATCGTCGGAGGGGAGGGCGTCGTAGAGAAGCAGTGATACCTCCGCCCACTTATCGACGCTGGTACGGCTCTCGTGGGATGGCATGTACGAGAAAGGCGAGCCGAAGGAAGGCGATGGCAAGATCAGCGGCGTCATCGTCGTGAACTCTGTAACGGTCGTCACTGGGACGGAGATCGTTCGGGGAGATCTCTCTGGGTTATCCGGGATAGCAAGGCTTTGGACCGCCGAGGTGCCTAGCCTTGACACTTGGGCAGCGTGAACTGAGGGTTCAGATGCCGCCTCGGCCCTCCCAGCAGCAGATCTAGACTCAGCTCCATCTTCAGTGGTGTCGTCAGTCGCGTCGACCTTCCTGGCTACATGTTCAATCATGGCCTCGATACGGACGATGCGTCTATCAGCTTCTCGGCCGCGCCTTTCCACTAGCGGCCCCTCCTCCGGATACTCTTGGCCAACGCATCTCGTCCCTCGTCGGCGGCAACTGATGCACACCGTATCGTCTCCGTGCATAAAGATACACCGGACTTTGCGTCGCTTGCAGTCCCAGCAGCTTCGCGTGCCCTTCCGCACCTTTCGGCGTTGAGCAGCATTTACGTCCATTGCGTCCTACCCGTGCCGATTTGGCATCCGTAATTAGACCTGCCTGGTATGTAGTAAGAGATTAATACTAGTATGGATAGTGAAAATAATATCCACACAGGCGTGAAACTATGGTCCCTGTGCACTACGTCGGGGGAACGTACCTCGACCGACCAGGCCGAGTTTTCGTTGGGGATTAACAATGGATATTAGTGTTTGTTTTTCGTCCGCCGAGACATCGGCTGAATGGTTCAAGTTCACTTTGAACGTCGGTAATTTGCCTTGCCCACACTGACCATTAAGGCAGACACTAAACCCGAAGCTCGAACACCACGATCTAGATTATAAGATTAATATTCTATTCTGAAATTATATATTTTAATACTTTAACAACAAAGAAAACCCGAAATCTGCAACGATTACAATCAGCAAGTGCTTAGCAGTCACTATAATCCTACAAGCCATCCTCTCCTAAATATGGGAACAACATTGGCCCACTCTTAGCTGCCACTGCTTCCAAGTAGCTTGTGACGAGGCCGTCGATACCGAGCGGTGTTGCCCTCTCGATCCATTCGCTCAAACTCAATTCTTCAAAGTCACTATCATACATCTTTTCTAGGTGCTGTCGGATTTGACCCACTGGTACTCGGATCTTGCTAGAATGATGTCGCACTCTGAATGATGAGGATTCGGGAGTTATGTCAATTGTAGATAAAGCCTCCTGAGTAATATCAGAGGCTACGCTGTCGACATCCTTGAAATCGAAGAACCCTTCTATGTTTTTGAATACCGGAACCGCTTTCATCAATGAGGAGAAGCGCAAAAGAGAAGTGAGAGCATCATCAGCTGGTGCACTGTCGCCAGTGGCCGCACATGGCCGGTGGACACAGATCTCTAGCTGAGTGGCGCATGCTACATTCTCTAGAAACCTTTCACTAGCCCATTTAGAGGCAGTCAGGCCCTCAGTGCCATCTGTTGGAGGGAGGCGGGTTGAAACCGAAACAGGGGGCATAGACGTGCGACCAGTGAGGAGAGTGACTCGGTTCGAGGAGATAAAGTGGAAAGGCACCTTGCGGACAAGAGCAATGTTTGCGAGGGATCGAGTTGATTGGACATTCGGAAACTTAACAGAAGAGTAGTTGTTGAGGCAATGACCAATAGATCCTGAGTGAAGGATCAAGTCAATTGTCGATTCTAGTTCTGCCATTTGTGATTTGGACAGACCAAAATTCCGAATAAGTAAGCTACCAGTGTAGGGAACAATCTTCTGTGAAGTCGGAAGGAGCTTATAGTGATCCTCTGGAAGAGCGATGCAAAAGACCTTGCCGACCCTCGGGTCTCTAAGAAGGGCATTGAGAATAGAATTTCCAAGGAAGCTCGATGCCCCTGTAAGGAGGACGTTCTGGTTGTGGCCTTTCATATTTCGCGTGAAGTCGCTTGAGACGGACGAGGAATGAATTTCAAACTTCGTTTCTAAGTCCCAGTCAATTGCTGCGGCTGGCAAAAGCTGGCTCCTTCCATTCCCAACCAGCTCAGCCATTGCGCCAAGTGAACTTGATGCATAAAGTTGCTGAAGAGGTATGCGCACTCCCATGGATTCCTTGATACCGGATTGCAACTTGACCAGCAAAAACGAGTTGCCTCCAAGCATGAAAAAGTCTGATTCCGCGTCTATATGAGATGCGAAGGTTTGAGGCAACGTTTCCAACCAGACTAATCTGAGCTCACCTTCTAGAAGAGAGAGACGACTGCGAGCCGCGGAGGTCGGAGAAGGGAGGCGTAAACTTTCTATCGCCTTTCTGTCCGTCTTGCCATTTGAGTTTGTGGGCAAGCGATCGAGCCTCACTACCATCGCTGGGTGCATATACTGCGGCAGCGGCAGCTTTCTGACAAGAGACTGAAGTTCGAGATCCGAAACTACTTCTCCTTGTGCAACAACGATATGAGCAACGAGGGAGTCATCGCGGAGTGTGACAATGGCTCCTGTCAAGAGACCTCGGGAAACATATAGGAGAGCATTTTCAACGTCGCCCAAGTCAATGCGAAGTCCACGAAGCTTGATCTGGGTATCCCCATATTTGCGGCCTATAAAGATGAGAGATCCATCACTGTTTAATATCCCTTGGTCTCCAGTTCTGTGCATCATGGTCCAACCTCTGGAAATATCTTCTGGAAGAGCGAATGGATCTTTTAAGAACTTCGTCTTATTCAAAGGAGTTTCTTTGAAGTAGCCAAGCGCCAGGCCAGCTCCGCCGACACAAATCTCACCCGCGAAGCCAGGAGGCACCAGCTGACATTGATCATCAACTATGTAGATGGATGTATTCGGAATAGCCCGCCCTACACAGGAATACTCGTCGGATATAGAAGAGTTTGCGGAAGCCAGAGACACATGCTGAAACGAGGTTGCCGCCGAAATTTCAGTCGGTCCGTAGCAATTGGTGATACGTGGGCTTGTCATTGGTGATGCGTTGCGAAATTCTCTCTTGAACTGCTCGGAAACAACCTCTCCTCCACAACACGCGTGTCGCCATGACGGGGTGAGATACTCCCTTCCATACCTCAGCAGTGACAGGTATTCCGAAGGCGTTGATATGGTAAAGGACACTTTCTCAGTGAGCATCAATTTTGCAATTTCCACTGGATCGCCTCGGATGCGACCAGGAACAATTACCAATGTTCCACCGTGCGCAAGAGCATTGAACACCTGGGCAATTGACATATCGAATCCAAATGAGCTTTGCTGTAGGACTACCTCCTGGCCCAGAGACAGTTCTTGGCTCTTGGCTGCTAAATAGTTGACGAACCCTGCTTGCGAGAGCAAAATTCCCTTCGGCGCACCAGTTGAACCACTCGTATATAACAGGAACGCCGGTCCCGTTGAGAGCCATCTGGCCTCGACTTGGATGCGAATATTAGTTTTGACTGAGCAGACATTGAAAACTACCTCTTTGGGACAGCCTAATTGTCCGGCAGCGTCGAAGGTAGAGTCTTCGCAGATGATTACCTTGGGCTGGCAGTCTTCAACTATTACACTCAATCTTGCCGGAGGAAGGCTCAGATCCAAAGGCACGTAGACACAACCAATGTGTATGATGGCTAACAGACTGGCGATAGTTCTGATGGAGGGCTCGCACATAACGCCAATGACCGAGCCAACCGGCAAATCCAATGCGAGCAAAGACCCAGCGATGTTTTTAGCTAGTATTGCCAGTTGTATGTAAGTTACAGAGCCGGTATCATCTTTTACTGCGACTTCGTTTGCAAATTGAGTCTGAACCATATCAAATCTCTCCGAAAGTGTACCTGGCCAGCCACTGTTCATTCGAATACCCCTTCCGACAGCCAAGGATGAACTGGCCTTAGCCTGGTTATAAAGACGACATTCAGAAACCCGGACGGAAGTATCACTGGAAATATCGTCGAGCAAAAAGACGAACAGGTCGAGTATCAGCTGAGTGGCTTCCGATGTATACAAATGAGCTTGACTCGTGATCTGAATAACACATCTGCCGGTTTGTGTTTGAGTCACGTTGAACGCAAGATCATAAGGATTACAAGCTTCCTCGACGGAGCTGTAACTCAATTTACAATCGCCTAGTGGAACTTCAGCCATATCTCCCATTCGGTAATTGAGAGCAACTTGGAACAACGGCGTGTGCGCGGATGACCTGGGGATATCTAGCCTCTCTAAGACAAGATCAAAAGGAACGTCTGAATTCTCTGATGCCGCATAGACCTTCTGGGCAGTCCGTTTAGCAAGTTTGGAAAATTGCTCATTGCGATCAATTTGGAACCGAAGAGCCATCATATTGAGGAAATACCCAACAGTATCACTGTACCCTGCTACATTCCGGTTGGCGTCAGTGACTCCGATACATATGTCTTCCAAATCAAGCAGCTTGCTAAATAGAACTTGCATAGCAGAAAGATAAAAATGGAATGGTGTGATCCGGAGCGCATTCGCAGCCAATTTGATCCTGCTAGTGTGGTCGGCGTCCAATTCTTGAAGCGAAGTCTGGATGCCGTTGTGATTGGAAGTAATTCGAGACTTCAACTTCGCGAATGGTAGAAGTGGCATGATACCAGGCAGAGGCAAATGCATGTTTTTCCAGAAATTAATTTGTGCTTCGAAGGTTCCATTTTGAATGGCAAGCTGTTGTTCGACAGAGAAATCGAAACATTGCGTTTTGACAGGGCGAAGAGGGAGCATCTGATAAGCGGCGTTCAGTTCCTGAAGGAATAAGTGCCAGCTGATACCGTCTATGATGATATGATGGTAGCCGAATATGATCTCATGCGGGCCTGAGGATTTCAAGAGCAAGGTAGTTTGAAAAGTTTCCCCTCGCAGCAAGTCCCAGACCCTGCTTTTATACCTCTGAAGTTCTTGGGCTACATCCTCATCGCTTGCCATTTCAATAATCTTTAAGCAATCGGGAGATCTTATTGAAAGGCCTTGCATGAGCTTTCCACTGCCGGGCAGCTCGAAGAAACACGTACGGAAAGACGCATGCCGTGCTACCACGCTGATCAAAGCGCGGTGAAATTTTTCGACGTCAAGGTTTCCTTCCACCAGATAAGAGAGAGTAATGTTGTAGGCTGTCGGAGAATCTTGATAACTTTGCATGAACCATATCCGAGATTGAGGAGCGGACATTAGTTCAAGGCGTGTTAATTCTTCTTCTTGAAGCGAATCCGACGTCTCTGTGATACTACCGCAAACAGATACTTCGCCTCCAAAGTCTGTATGCACGGAAGCTTGACTAGAACACTGTGGGCTGGATATTGGTGGGGACGTGTTTGGTGTCTCGGGTTCCACTGACAATTCACTTTCAGAGTTCGAGTAGTTGCCTCTTTCTTTTGTGATATTGGGAAGGGGACTCTTGTCGTGTTCAAGAGTTGGCTCTGTTTTTAGAAGTAAAGACTTCTCTAATTTGAAAGTTAAGAAGATCCTCGCAGCTTCAATGCAGATGTCAGTAACTGTATCGCCGCTTAATAATTTCAGAACCGGGATGTCAACATAAACTTCTTTCAAAAACCAAGTCCGGATCTCGACAGCTAGCAACGAATCCATCCCAAGGTCAAGAAGTGGCATGCTGCAATTAATCGTGTTCGAATCTAGCTGTAGCATCGACTCTAGCTTTTGAGAAAATGAAGCCTGTATTGCGAGTGCGGTTGCTTCTTCCGAGATAGCATTTTTGAGCTGGTCCTTCAGGCTCAGGACAGAGAGCGTTGAGTATTGCTTTATACTTGACTTGTCGGCGTCTCGGATGAAGTGAGAAAAGCGCGGGTTCAAGTACCATGGTGGCCGACTCTTAGCATTTGGGGAGTCGGTGAATGGTTGAAGTCCCATAATGATATCTGCTCCTAGCTTGCTACCAGAAGTACTAGCTATAATAGCTTCGCCAAATAGGTGATGAATATCCGTCTCGGAAAGTGGCATATAGAAGAGCTTGCGTAGGCGGTCAATAAGAGCCTCACCAGTTCTAGCGATGTAGCCAACATCAACCACCATCCCAATACTGATCACTGAAGCAACAAGTCCTTTGGCCCTTCGTCCAGCAGCAAGGCTTTCAAGAAACAAGTTTGCAGCGTGATAGTTTGACTGGCCACCATTGCCCACCACACTTCCGAGGGAGGAAAATAAGATGAAGAACTCCAAGGAAGAGGTAGAAAACAGCTCGTCCAAATGCTTCGTGCCTTCCACTTTGGGTCTCAATGTATTATTCATGATATCTTCATCCATATCCACAAATAACTTGTCATGGAGCACCATAGCAGCATTGCATACTCCGCCAATAACCGGCATTGTACTGCATATATCAGAATAGACCGAGCGGACAGCAGCTCTGTTAGAAACATCCATCTTGTATATTTTAATGCGTGCACCTAGGCCACGCATCTTTAGCAACCAGCTCTTGTCAATAATTGCACTTCGGCTTGTTAAAGCCAAGTGTCGTGCTCCATTTCTAACCATCCAAGCGCAGAGTGACAGCCCAAGCTCCGAAGTTAACCCGACCAGAAAATAGGTCTTTTCGCTCGAAAAAATATTGGCAGCATTGAAAGGCTCAATCATAGCCGTTATGATCTCCGACTGTGTCCAATCAATGACATCTGAATAGTTTCCTAGGGGCGCAACGTTCATCTCGGCCTGCTGTATTGGGATAATTGATATTGTGCTTTCTGACGTCGGAGAGGAGGCGGCTTCGTAGAATGACCGCTCGAGTTGCTTTGCGACACCCATTACTCTAGTCCATTCCCAGGAGACACTACCTAGTGAGCGAACTGAGCAGGATTTGGGCAATGCCGACATTATCGATTGTGATCCATCGACTGTTAAATCGATGATGCAGATGGTGTCTTTTGGTATAGCTTCTCTGATATAACCCTTTGACGACCGCGGATGTATATAAATACAGCTGTCAGATCTTCCAGTCCACTTTGATGTAACGAAGTGGATGCGCCTGTCTCTCCAGTGGTCGTCATGCACCATAATTTCAGCGAAAACCCTGTCTGCCTCATAGACAATAGTAGACCCTGTGCTTGGAACATCCATGATAAGAGCAGCCAGAATTAGACGGTTGGCCATTCCTCGCAGCGTGGCTGGATCGCAATTCTGGTGCTTTTCTAGGAGAAATATGTCATCTGATGGCACTTCAATAGTAGATGTATGATAGGACGAGAAGGCGACGGCTCTGCTACCGTTTGTGCGAATGGCTCCGAGACAAAGATATTTCCCAGCTGGTAGATTAAGTGAGTACTCAACATCAAGATACTCATGTCCGGAGAGAAGTTGCCCAAGTGGAGATTTTGTGTGCAGAGCAATACGATCCCCTGAAACCACCATTTCAACTGGAACAATCCCCGTATTGACCCTTCTGGTGATATCGCGACGCAAGCCGTTGAGCCTGTTGTTTAATATCATATTTGGAATGACCCGGGGCAGATGAACAGAACCTGCAATTATCGCAATCTCAGGCTCCCTTGTCCAGACCATATCGAGCTTCGTAAATTCAGGCAAGTTTATAAGAGCCAGTCTCAGAAAAGTCTCCAAAATAATTTTGCCATCCAAAGAACGCGGAGAATCAATGTCGAGGAATTGCAAGTTGAGCTGTGGTATTTCGGCAGCCACAGCCCGACCAACACCAATAGTCATGTTGCTATGAGAATTAACATGAAGTCGCCCAGTCGTAACCCAGAGAATATTAGTACAATTAGTGAAGAGCTTTTGTAGAAGCGCTATTTCTTCCATTGTGAGTGAGCCCGAAAATAGCGGATTATCTAGCTCTGACAAGCAAATGACAGATGTCGACGACGAGAAAAGCTTGCTGCGCAATTTGTGAAAGTCATCAACGACGGTCGTTTGGACTTGCCAAGGAGATAATAAATTTTGAGTGTCGCGCACCAAATTGGCTGTTGTTAATGTTTTACCGCCGATAATAAGTACTGACTCCATGCCCAGAATAGACACTGGCGACGAAAGGGGCTCGCGGAGCAACTGGAAGCTATCATTCTCCGCCTGAGAAACGATCACGGAGCAAGAATGTTTCACGGGGTCAGGGACATCGTGAAGAACCTTGTCGACCCCGGTAAAGCCAGTGGATCTTAGCAAGGTATCCCACTCTACGGGGGGGATTCCGGGACTGCTCCGTCTGCCTTCGTCAACCCCGAGCCACCATCCTGGAAGGCCACCCATAACGAAAGGCAGTACTAAGAGATTTCCAGTAACTTCCATGAGAATCAGATAGCCACCTGGCTTCAGTAACTTTCTCACATGTTGCATTGTCTCTTGCAAACTTCTGGTGGCATGGAGTACGTTGGCGGCGATAATAGTATCATAAGATTGCTCCTCGAAACCCTGCTTTGCGACATCTTTCTCAATATCAAGAACTCGAAAATCAATTTTCCCGTGATGATCTGAAAATTTCTCGGCTGCTTTCTCGAAAAATGCCGAAGAGATATCAGTGTAGGTATAGGTCGAGTAAGCATCGCCGATACTGTCTAACACACTTCGAGTGGTGCCACCAGTACCTGCACCAATCTCAAGAATTTTCATTCGCGGGTGCTTAAAAGTGACCTTTTGAGCCACTCGTGCAATGTATTTGTTCAACGGAACAAAAGAACGCCCCTCCATATAGAGCCTGTTGAGCATGTCGTTTTTAAGCATAACTTCGAGAAGCTGGGTTTCAGAACGGAGGACAGCTGGTAGGTTCTCACCAATAGCATGCATCAGTTCGATGTCTATCTGCCCCTGGAACTGCTGCTTCAAATCCAAGATGGAGTCTCGCGAGTCATCTAGCCATTCCGCCTTCGCAGTGGGGTGTCGTCCATTACGAATTGAAGAGAGAAGTTCGTCGACGGTTTCGAACATCCTTTGGTGGTGCCACGTGAATCGAGAAACCTCCGCCTGTGATAGTCTGGAGAAGACTGACTTAAAGTAATAAAGAGCAGTTCTCTCAATCGCATCAACCAGATATGCCTCGTTGGTATTTGGGAGTTCCTCTACGAGTCCGTCAAATCCAGAGCCAAGATCTAGGTCCCATACCTCCTCAGAGAAGAGCAACCGGTCATCGGAAGCGCTTGGTTCTGCAAATGACTTCAGGCTCAGTCCTTCAACTTGGATTACCACTTTTCCGTCGTTGTTAGAAACGTGAATATCACCCTCGATCACGCTAACAGATGATCTAGTGAGGAACGAAGTCATGTAGGAGGAAACACTCTGATCGCCAGCGTCGAAGCTAATGCTGGGATTGAATATTAAACGGCTAATTCCAACAGGTAGATATGGACTCCAAAGAGAATCGCTTTCTGGAGACGCTACTGCTGCGAAGACAGATTGAAACGCGACGTCAATAACCGCGGGATGGATCATGTATTGGTCGCCCAGTGTATCGGTATTCCACGAAGCGAAAGTACTTGCGCAGTCAGAGCTTCGTTGAGCTGAAGTTGTCGCACGGAATGCTCCTTGGTAATTTAAGCCAATTGAGAGAAGTTTGTTATAAAACCTGTCGACATTAACTGGTGAAAGCTGCTGACTTCCAGCACTCCTTGTGGGCAGTTCGCCAATCGAAGCTTGCCCGAAGCAGAGAACAAGCTGTCCGCTACAGGTCTTCTCCAACCTCCCAGTTGCACCCAGAGGGCATATGTAACAGGTAAATTCTGCTTCGTAGATAGAATTATTAGCGTCTTTGAGCCCATTGCTGCCATTGACGCGTTTAACTGTGAAGATTGTCTCGACTCCTTTCTGGTCATCTTCCACAACAAGGGCTTTCGGTAGTACAACATCTTTCACCTCGATTACTGTTATAGGGCGTCCTTCTGCAATGGCCCCAGCAGCTTCAATTGCCATTGCAACATAACCAGCAGCCGGAAAGATGGCTTGACCCTGGAAGATATGGTCTTTCAGCCATGGGAGCTCATTTAGTCTGAGTACATTCTGCCAGCGCAGTTCGTATTTGGAGTCATCCGCAGCTCTGCGACCAAGTAGTTCATGGGGTCTGTTATGGCGGAGGCGATAATTTTGAGATATACGAGATTCTTGCCAGTAAAGCCTTCCATGGTCCCATGAATAGGCTGGCAAGTTCTTGACCATTTGTGGCTTTTCGTTTTCGATTGGTTCAAAAGCTCGTCGATAGGTATCAAAGTCGACACCAGATTCTCTCAGGTAGGACCAGATATAGCCGATGCCGCCAGAGAAGACTTCCACATCATCTGTGGTGCGTCGCATCATTCCGACATAAGGTAGGGATGATCCAAGTGCCGATTTCAATATCTGTGTCGCAGGTCCTTTAAGTCTATGAGGAGTTAGTGCCATTGTTTCTCTTTAAATAAATACTATAGTAGATTAGAAACTTCTAAAGCTAGGAATTTCTTACGCAGGATGCGGTCCAATTTCAAGGACGATATCGAAAGGGCCGCCAGCCCAAAGCGAGCATTCGATTGCTTGTGAGAAGAGAACAGGCTTCACCATGTTATCAACCCAGTACTGGCCACTCAAAGACTCAAGTCCTTGTTCAAGGAGTTCCGCGTCTCCTCTGACGCTTGACACCCAGACGCAGTCATCTCTAGGCTGAGAAATCTGAATGTTACACTTTAATAAGGAGTCAAGATAAGGCTTCGCACATTTTAGCATGTGCTTCGAATGATAGGCTGTATCAACTAGAAGCCTCCTGGCAAAGGTCTTCTCTAAATTTAGAATTCTCTTGGCCTCATCAATGGCATCAGAGTCTCCAGACAAAGTGGTGCTGTTGGAGGAGTTGCTTGCAGCAATACCAATACGGCCCACTAGTGGAGCTTGTTGGCAGAAGGTAGATGCTTCGTCGTACGAGAGACCAACTGCTATCATCGCCCCGCTTTCCCCTTCAGAACCACACGCCAAATTAGCATATACGCCTCTGTAGTATGCAATTCGTATAGCATCAGCAGAGGAGATAATACCCGCTGCATAGGCAGCTGCAATCTCACCAGACGAATGTCCAACGACGGCGCTAAATTTTATTCCAGCGGCGACGGCTAAGTCGATCATAGCAATCTGGACAGCGGTGCAAAGTGGCTGCGAAAGTGCTGCTTCGGCGAGGCGAGACTGGGATTCCTCAGCCATAAGCTCTTCTTTAAGGGCCCAAGTTGGCCCGTCCGACAAAGAGGCTAAAGACATCTCACATCGTTCAATTGACTCGCGAAAAATTCGACAGGACTTTATCAGTGCACATCCCATCTTTGCCCACTGTGCACCTTGCCCAGTGAAAATTCCCAGCACCCCGGGTTCATCTTGGGAGCTATGAGCGTCTGTAGTGGTGCCAAGGTGACTCCCAGAACCATCCTCGGCATTCTTAACAGCCTGATCCATGTATTCTATGAGTTTTTCCCGTGTAGCGCCAGAAAAGGTCGTTTTGATTGGGAAAGTACTCCGCCTAGTCTGATAGACCCAGCTTAGGTCCCTCAAATTGGTAGGGCTGCTCAGCTTAAGATGCTCAGCCAGTTCTTTGACGCTTGCCAATAACGATGATTGGGTATTCGCGGACAACACCAGAGGCCCTACAAAGGTGAGTTTGCCATCTTCCTCTGGTAGAATGGTACTGCTGCTGGAGGGTCTGGCAGGCCCAGGATCAAAGCTCTCGAGGATGACATGGGCGTTAGTTCCCCCAAAACCAAAGCTGTTGACACTTGCACGCAACGGGGTATTGGCATTGGTTGGCCACGGGGTAGCACGTATTGGTATTTCAAGCTGCTGGTAGAAGGGCTCGATATTTGGATTCAACTCTTTAAAGTGCATGTTAGGGGGGATGCAGCTATTTTGGATAGCCAGAGACGCTTTGAGGAGGCCTGCCAGGCCCGCACAGCCTTCCAGGTGGCCGATAACAGTTTTGATAGATCCAACGTAGAGCTTTTCATGGGATTGGTACAACGGAGCGATTGGATTATTCGTTGGGAAGAATGTCTCTTGGATTGCTTGTGCTTCTGTTGCGCATTAGTGAGGGGGCTGGTGTTCGTTGAAGAAATAAATTGAGCTTAGACGATGTCAAGATATGCTTACCAACTGGATCGCCTGCTTTTGTACCCGTTCCATGGCACTCGAAAAACTGAGGGCGATCACGAACACAGTCAAGACCGGCAGATTGATACGTTCTCCTAATGAGGGTTGCTTGCGCAGAAGCGCTTGGCATAGTGATACCAGTGGTTCGGCCATCGGAATTAACACCGGATCCCCGTATAAGACATTCAATGTGGTCGCCATCTTTGAGAGCGACGGATAATGGTTTCAACATAATCGCAGCAAAGCCCTCGCCACGTGCGTAGCCGTCGGCAGACTTATCCCACATTCGAGAACGAGCTGTGGGAGAGAGCATGTGTAGCTTTGATTCAGCAATGTACCTACCAAATTTCGATCATTAGCATGCTTATCGTACATATTTGAGCAGCAGAGTTGCTTATGATTCTGAGATAAAAACCAATTGGGGATATTGCGGCCAGCGGTCAACTCACATTGTAGGATCAAGCAGCATATTAGCACCTGCAACGACTGCGAGTTTCGAGTCCCCATTTCTCAGGCTGAGCACTGCTTGATGAACGGCCACAAGTGAGCTCGAACACGCAGTATCGATTGTCATAGACGGCCCAGTGAGGTTAAAAAAGTACGAAATCCTATTAGATAGGATACTGCGAGCAGTTCCAGTAGCATGGTATCTTGCCATGGTTTCCGTGTCTCGTAGTTGGATATCATAGTAGTCTCCCGTCATAACACCAACAAACACAGATGTCAAGGTCTCTTGCATTTGTGAAATGGTGTATCCTGCGCTCTCGAAGGCTTCGTAGACAGTTTCAAGAAGCAGTCTTTGTTGCGGGTCCATCGAATCCGCTTCCATTGGGTTGATATTGAAGAAAGCGGCATCAAACATACGGTGATCCTCGGTGAGAAGGTACGACTTATTTGGAACATCTGTAGTGCCATGATGCTCGCCACTCTTATTATAGAAGCTTGAAAGATTGAGCCTCTCGGGAGGGAATGGGATAAGCACATCTTTCGGATCTCTTAGAAGTTCCCATAACTTAGACGGAGATGATGCTCCTCCGGGAAAGCGGCAAGAGGATCCCACAATGGCGATAGGCTCGTTCATTTTTGAAATTGATTAGAGGAAATTAGTGCCGGTGAGCCTGTCAAGAAGTGTACCAAATGAAGTAGATAGTGGAAATGCTCTGTATATATCAGTGGAAGAGCTGAAACATTCTAGTAAAGTAAGATAATAAATATAATATAAGATAATACCAAATGTAGGGGTAGTGAGAATGTCTAATCTAGTAGCTCCTGCCTAGAAAAGTGAGATGATAGATGTAATGTAAGGTGAGATCGAGAGCAGGGGCAACGAGAATGTCTACTCTAGCAGCCCTACCTGACCTAAACTCTTGGCTCTTTCTTCTCCATGTAAGGAAGAAGTGAAGCATTAGTGTTCGTTTCCTTCTGTGATCATTAAGGGTTTCGATTGAGTTTCGTGAAAATGATTAAACTTTTTGCTAGTTCTTCTTCATGTAAGGATTTTGGAACCTATATGGCTAGCCATTCCAAGGTAGGGTTCCTCACTTGGCCCTGCATAGATCAGTGGTTCGAGGTAAGGGGGGAATTACGAAATAATCACGGGGTGTTTTCAAATAGATAATACGGCTCAGCTCTACGCTCGAGTTGTTGATATGAATATACAATCCCGATCCGGAATCAGTTTTTTCCCACTCACCATCGCAATAGGCCTCGTGGATTGACTAGAAACCGACCCTACTTTACTTGAGCGCCAAGTATATTTCATATTATAATTTCGATTAATTACCAACATCATGGCTGTGATACCAAACACGCAACGAGCTCTAAAGGTCAAAGGCGCTGGGCAGGTCGAGCTTGTAAGCCAGTGCATAGTGCCGCAGCCCGGAGACGACGAAATCCTGGTTCGAGTAAAGCATGTCGCTTTGAATCCTGTCGACTGGAAGTCGCTCGACCTATCTCCTGCTATTGAAGCGACGTGGGGATGCGACTTCTCTGGGGTGGTTGTCAAGATTGGAAGAAGAGTCGGCGAAGTATTCTCCATTGGGGATGCTGTTTGTGGCGCCGCTCTGGGAAACAACCATGACGACAAGGAGAATGGAGCATTTGCGGACTTTGTTGTCGTTGCTAGCAACTTGGTTTTCAAAGTCCCACTGGGAATGTCATCCCAGCAAGCTTCGACTTTGGGTATCGGCCTGTCCACTGTTGGCCTTGCACTTAATCACACGCTGGGTTTGCCCTTGCCGCAAGCTTCTGGTGTTTTGCCGATATCCCCTGATAGACCCCATATTCTCATTTATGGGGGAGCCACTGCAACGGGAACTCTCGCAATACAAATGGCACGCTTGTGAGTTAACCTCTTAGAAATGTTATGATATTCATTTTACCAATTACTACTTTAGATCTGGATTCTCACCTGTTGTCACATGCTCCCCTCGCAGTTTCGATCTGGTTAGATCGCTGGGAGCGATCGAGGCTTTCGACTACCAGTCACCAACATGCGGTATTGACATACAGACCTATACCAGCAACTCCCTACAATACGCTATGGATTGTATAACTGACATAAGGTCGATGAGCACTTGTTATGCGGCGATTGGTAGAAGTGGAGGTAAATATGTTTCTTTGGATCCGTTTCCAATTCGTGGTCATACACGCCGAAATGTCAAGCCTCTATCTATTGTCGCCTTCACTATGTACGGAAAAGCCATGAGTAAACCATACAAACGGGAAGCTCGACCCCAAGATCGAAAATTCGCAGAAGTGTGGTACAAACATGCCCAGAAGCTACTTGACCTTGGCGAGGTTACCCCACACACGCACACAGAGAACGATGGCGGCTTGCTGGGTGTTATTGAAGGCGCAGATAGGGGGCGAAAGGGACAGGTTATGGGTGTCAAACTAGTGTATTCTGTGTGTGAGTAGTGGACAGTTGACTCTATTTATACAAAGATGCCGTGCCTAATGCAAAGAGTGGAGTTGAGGACTCCTGGTATTACAATTCGTTTCTATCCGTGTTTTTTTTTCCAATGCTCTGCCAAATTTGAGATCACGCGCCACCCCCAATGAAGAAGCCACAGAGTATCATTACGCAAATATAGAATAGAATACTACAGCTGTTAAAGGATGCATCTCAAGGGGACGCAAGATGGCAAGAGTAAACACCCCTGAGAGAATGTAAGGATAGTAAAACTGTATAAAGATACCTATGGCTTGTATTTTTGGGCTTTCGAAAAACAAGGTTATAAAGGAGAATCTGATAAGTCAATACCCCTAGCCAGGTAATAGGATCTCCCTGGATTGAGGTCGGCATATCCTCACTTGCCCACCCATACAAAACTACAGTATATGCAACCTGCCACGACTTTGCCTCCTGATGGCTCATTGCCAATGTCTAACAACCAATACTAATTTCCCTTTGTCTCGGGCTATTAGTCGGGGGTTTTCTCAGATACTGTACTGTAGGCGACCCATAAGTTGAGCCAACATTCTAGTGGCCCCAAGGGCTCTTCATGCGGCGTAAGAATGGTTTAAACCTACCTTGAAAGTCTTAAATAAATAACCTATCGATGCTTTATATTTTGCGCAATCCTTGCATTAATCGAACATTCCTCAGCGTACAGGTTGGGGTATTCGTAACCTGCATATGTATAGTAGTTAGGAGGTAAGGCTTCCTGTCATTTCTCACTCTGAGCAAGGGGCGTACCAGTGAATTCCATCATAAATGCAAATCGAGCGGTAACTATACGCGGACTCTATCATGACCCCAGCTGCCAAAGGACTTCCTGCTGTCAGCGCTTCCTAGCACAAAGTAAGTCGCAAATCGAATTGGTTAAATCACAGTAATACCAACGAACTCCGTGCCGTCCAAGATTTATCAGAATCCTCGCCCTGACGCGTTAGCCCAATACCGGATCACTCTGCCTACTTAATTCATCTCCACCTAAACTTCTTCTTTCCTGTAGTCTTTAGATTGATCCCATTCTTCAAATATGACACAACTATCTAGCTGGACCGTTAATCTGGGGAGCCTCGCAATACTATTTTTTCTTTGCAAAACTATCTATAATCGTGCCTATTATATTACACAAAGAAACGCGAGAGGCTGTGGGGTTATCAAGAAGTATCGCAGCTATGATCCAATCCTCGGGCTCGACTTTGTCCTAGCAATGAAAAAAGCACTGAACGAGAACCGCTGGCTACCATGGCAGAAGGAAATCTTTCGAGCCCAAAACGCTAAAACGTTTGAAGCCAATTTCTTCGGCTCAAGGATGATATACAGCTCCGAAGTGGAAAATATGAAGGCAATGTCAACATCCCACTGGAAAGAGTTCGGTCTTCAGCCTATTCGATATGATAATGGCGTTTCGCAACCATTCGCTGGCCCAGGCGTGAGCACAATGGACGGAGACGTGTGGCAGTATAGCAGAGATTTGATTAAACCTTATTTCTCTAGAAGTGGCTATTCGGATCTACGTCGACTTGAGATACATGTTGACCGGCTACTAGACAGAGTTCCAACAGACAACACCACATTCGACTTACAGCCTTTACTTCAAAATTGGGAAAGCAACTACCCCATATCATTCATGTAACGAGTCTAACAAGAGATACAGTTCCTAGACACATCCACAGAATTCCTCTTCGGCGAATCTCTCAGCTCACTCGTCAATCCCGAGAAAGCAGAAGTCGCATGGGCCATGGTGGAAGTAATGCGAGGAATCCGAGTTCGCCTCCAAATGAGCAAGCTTCTCTTCCTCCACCACGACCAAAAATGGCTTGATGCTGTAGCCCTGGTCCACAATTTCATCGACAGTCACATTGAAACGACATTCGGTCAACTGGAGCAGAAGAAATCCGCAGGTGGAGACACCAAAGCCTCTCTTGGGCAGGAGAGAACTGATTTGCTGTGGGATATGGCTCAGCGATTGCCGGATAAGTTGGCACTCCGGAGTCAGATCCTAGCTGTTTTCGTGCCATCAAATGATACGACTTCTATCCACATCGCCAACATATTCTTCGCTCTCGCCAGGCACCCCCACGCATGGGCAAAGTGTCGTGAAGAAGTCTTGGCTCTTGGTTCCGCTCCTCTCACCTTTGAGATTCTGAGGGGCCTAAAATACGTCAATTGGGTGATTAACGAAAGTAAGTGTCACCAGTTCCTTAAATCAAAGAAAACGCTCGAATAACAGCGGCTACAGCTCACCGGCTCTACCCAAACGGCATCCAAATGGTCCGCATATGCACCAAGGACACCACACTACCCGTAGGCGGAGGCCCAGACGGAAAGAAACCCATTTACATTCAAAAAGGAGATATCGTCCACTGCAACCGCTACCTAATGCACCGGGATCCCGATACGTGGGGTCCAGACGCTGAAGACTTCCGGCCCGAGCGCTGGGAGGCTATCCGGCCCCTGTGGAGATTCGTGCCATTTGGCGGTGGGCCTCGGATCTGTCCCGCGCATATTCTGGTAGCTACGGAGGCATCCTACGTTCTGGTGAGGTTTTTTCAACGCTTTAAGTACATCGAGCCCAGGGATGTGAAGCCGTATACTGCGGTCATGAGGATTGGGCCAAGCAATGTGAATGGAGTTAAAATAGGTCTAGCTACTGATTGAAGTAGTAGTTGTGGTGGTAGAATCAAAGTAGTGCAACTATTCAACAAGTTAAACGTTCTTTACAACAGGTGGGATTAAAATAAAATTAATGTTTGTAAAGGATTATATTTGCACTGCGTTGTGAAATATCAATAAACTTAGATGAAAAGGCTGCAAATTTCCTTTCCTAACTCATTTATCGATTAACATCGTTTCTCTCAGAATATAGCTAGAGATACACCCCCAGAGTATAAACTCCTCGTCCTCACTCTTCCTCGCCACCCATGCGCACGTCATGCACAACCTTCTAATTAATTAAGCCAGGTGAGCTTCTTCTAGCATTGTTTGTGTCAGAGTGGGACACTCCATCCGTATTTATGCTATAGCTATAGAAAGATTCTTTGGGTGTTTGCATTTCCAGGTGTTCTGATGCCCTTAGCCCTTCTGCGGCTTCGTTTCTTTCTGTACGTTTATTAGTAAATGCAGTAGAGGTAGGTAATATAGTAGTTATAAAAGGACTAACCATCAGAAGCCTTGGAAAGCGTAAATTCGGTTTTCTCTGCTTGTTTTTCCATCCCATTAATATCTTTCTCGTAAAGTACGTGTCCAACTGCAGCACCGACTTTCAATGTTGCAAGGGCGCTAGACTTCCAAATTGGAATGGATTGGCGGTGTGTATAGAAGATAGTCAAGGAGAGGATGATGCAGCCGCCAACTAAGTTTGCAAGAGGCAAAGCTAGCCATTGCCAACTGATTTTGTATATAGTGATATTGTTTGTCCCAGATACGACGGTCTGGTTATCATCATTGGCCCGTATGCTGTTGCTCATACTCATAGCAAGATTAGTAAATGTTGCTTCTAGGTCGGGAGATTCGTATATTGGTTCCATGGAATTAGGGGATACCATTTTATTTTGATCAGGTATCCCCAAATAATATCCAGTGGCACCGCTATCGTTATAAAAGGAGCTTTCCAGAGGATCCGAGAAAACATCTATCATGGCTGCGCCAATGCCATTGACTGCGAGCTGCGAAATGTTGTATTCGCCACCAAGACTAAGGTCACTCCTTGGGAAGATCAGAGCCGAATTTAATTGTGCTGGTGTCGGATCGCCAGCTGAAGGATTTTCGAGCGGCTGAAATGATCCAGGAGAGGTCTTCAACGAAAGAGACTGGGAACTTTCGTAGAGAGTGCCGTTTATAACTTCAGATGTGTAGTTTTTGACGCAATACATAAGACCACACTCCATGGCCGAAAGGACTCTCGAGTCTTTGAAGCTATTGCCATCGCCTAACCTTTTGATTGTTGTTAACGACCATAGCAACAATTCATTTTGTTGAAAAGTAACAGTCTCAGATCTATTAGTTGTGCTGTAGGCTACCAATGAAACGTAATCCGTGCTGTTGTCTAAATATAGTCCGTTGGACAATTCAAATCGAGTGATTTCACCTGAAAAATAATAAAGTGGTGCTGACCGATCAAATTCTGCCCACTGCGGATACATCATATCATCCTCACCATGGTTTGTCGTAGTTATGGTCAATTGGTTTGTTATATCGTTGCAGGTGCTGCAAATTGAGAGCGAAGAGTATGGTTCCCATTTGCAATGCGCACCAGAACAACGCGCTGTGGTCTGTTGAGAGATTGAGGAGCGGGAGGCGGATAACCCGAACAGAATAGCTGTCTGAAGCGAAAAATCTGCTGTGTACTGGCCTACGTCGTACCATCGACCATCTTCACCTGGGGCGGCTAGTCTTGATTAATCTTCGACAGCCATGTAGCAATATAGAACAATTTGAACTTACTTGCAACTGGGATCGTTACCATAGATCCTTTAGAGTAACGTAAGGCTCTAGAGATACTCGTGGATTTCCCTAAACTATGTACCTGGCTTTCTTCCAGACCAATGACCGACTGTACAAAAGGATCAATAGCAAGTGACAAAAGCGTAATAAGCGCCCCAAGAGATGCAACTGATCTAAGAATTTATTAACAGCGAAAGCAAATCTTTATACTAAAATATCATACCTCAATTGTATATTCCATAGTAACATAAAGCTACCTATTGGCCCTCGGCTTGCACTGTCAAATGTATCGAAATGGATGAGCGGTCGTTGAGACTGTGAGAACCAAATAAAATTCCATTGGCTGAGACATGCTGAAACTGTAAGCAATAGCAAAGTTTTTGCAATTGTTGACAACACTGAGACCAAAGTATTCAAAGAGATTCTATCAAAAAACTCGAAAACAGGCGTTCGGTCGAAATGATATAGAACCCAGACAATAGCTGCGAAAGACGCACAAGACGTGGTAATCGATACCACCTCGAGCAGCCAGGTATTCTTCACTAGGCGTCCAAATATCATAGCGGAGATAAATGTGCTGTTTAGAGGTCATATGAGAGGGGCTCACCTTTGTGATATATAGAATATTAATTGGTGGTCTGATAGACAAGGCTGGCTATATTTGGAAAGTTGAACATCGTGCACACCACTTCGAATATCGCCAAGTCACCATAGGCGCACCTTCGAGTTGGAACTAATCAGTGACTGGGTGAATTTACTGCGGCTGAAATGGGCTGTGGGCTGTTACACTGAGACCAGAGTTCACGACCGGTGAGGCTCAACATATGGACACACACATCCACTTGTGTCGATTTGCTAAGCGCTGTACCATATACGTAGCTAGAGACACTATGATCCCCTTCTACCTCCTCCCGCTATTCACGGAGTCTTGGCTAGGGTCGATAATTTAGGGGGGAAAGATTTTACAATCTTGTAATGAGGGTTTGACTATAAACTCATACTACTAGTTAAGCTTATATGTTCTGGCCGATCCACGAATAAGCTAGGGTAGAGTTATAATATAGTACATCTCTCTACATATTATAACTATTTAACCTATAATCCTTGATGTAAATCCGATGATAACACCCAAGTTCTTCACAGAGCCGTTGCTGTTCTCCGCGGAGTTGTTCTGGTTCTTATTCCCCTCGTGGCGCATCTGCCTGCCTCCCGTTCTATTGATAAATGCAGAATACAGTCGCCAGGGAAATTCATCTTCTCCTGGCGCATAGCCCAGCTTCGCGATTGGAGCTTGCGTTGGTTGGTGGCGCGGCTGAGCTTGCAGCCCCCAAATCCCCTTCGCACAAGTTAAGAAAAGTTAAGCGCCGAACAGCGCCTCATCAAACCCAGTAGTTTTGTTACCAAAAAGCAAGTATTGCAGGTTATCATTTTTTATTTATTTCCTGTGTTTGTAAGAGAGCTGCCTTCCGCCACCGTGCGCTTCTCCAAAACAGCAAAAATAATAATATTTCTCGAGGTCACGCCGAGGATCGAACTCGGAACCTTTTCGGATATCAGGTATACACTGATACTTTTGTGAGCGAAACGTCATAACCATTAGACCACGCGACCTTGGTATAAGAAATCAATAGGCGTAATTATTTAGTTGGGAAACATTGTCCAAAAGTATGTGAATTGTGCAGCATAGATAGGGTGGTGGGAATGTTGAGGCAGTAGTAGCAAACATACTCGAAGTCATCACCACATTGCAAAATGTTGTACAAAAGTAAAAAGTGTGTGTGGTATTTAAATATCCAAGCCTCTGCTATTCTAGCCGCTCGTCCGCTCGCGCGCTCCAAATGCGCGCGCTAATTAATCCAAAAAGAGGTATAACAAAACAAGAAAAATGCGCCCAATCCCAATCTATACCAATCTACAGCCCCCTCTTCTCGCCATTCCTCAGCGCATCCTCATCCGACGCCGACGACGCAGACGCAGGACCAATCTTATCCGCAGTCGCCTGTGGCGTCGTGGCAGTGAAGTGGTCGTGGATATGCTGGCTGTAGTCATCCTCGGTATCAAAGACACCACCCTGAATCTCAGCCTGGCGTCTCGCCTCCTGCTTCTCGCTCCAGTCCTCGCGCATATCCTCAATCTTGGAAGCGTAGTCGAGTTCGGGATCGTAGAACTTGCCGGCGCCACGGAGACGCTCCCACAGCGAGAGATGCTTGGGGTGGACGGCGACGCCGTGGTACTCGGATTCGCGGCCGCTGCGGATGTATTTCCAGCGGCGCTCCTGCTCCTTCAGGTCGAGGCCGGTGGTGTCTGGGAGGAAGAGGAGGGTGAGGAGCATGCCGCCCAGGCCGAACCAGGGGACGACGTAGAACTTGGTGGGGGTGTCGATGTAGTTGTATAGGACGGAGGCGAGGAGGGCGCCGAGCTTGCCGATGGCGGCGGAGAGGCCGTGGGCGGTGGCGCGGACGGGGGTGGGGAAGACTTCGGCGGCGATGAGGAAGGTGACGGAGTTGGGGCCGAATTGGTTGAAGAAGGAGGACAGGAAGTACATGGCCTGGAAGGCGGTGACACCCTGGATGGAGGTGTAGTACTTGTAGTGGAAGGCGGGGACGACGAAGAGAATAAAGTCCATGAGGAAGCCCAGCTGCATCATGTTCTTGCGGCCGAAGAGCTTGTTGTCGATGAGGAAGCAGGCGCAGTAGTATCCGCACAGGGACACGACGACGTTGACCAAGTTCCAGGTCCAGCCAGTCATGATGGTAGCTCCTTCAGGGGAGAGAACCTTGATGAACTGCGATTGGAACAACTTGTTACCGTAGAAGAAGACGTCGTTGCAGAACCAGGTACCGGTGGTCGCGAGCAGGCGGCCACCAAAGTAGGTGAAGGTCAGGCCGAGCGACTTGGTGTCGTAGCCGGTGACGTTAATCTTCTTCTTGGCCATGTTGAGCTGCTTGCTGGCAAGCGGCATCTTGTAGGTACGGTAGTAGACGAGCCAGAGCGTTCCGAGGGCGGGGAGAGCAAAGGAGACACGGAAGGTCCACTGGGCCATGGCGACAGAGTATGGGGGGTTGCCGCTGTGGTTGAAGATGAGCATGAGAATGATGAGAACGACCTGGTTCCAGAATTGACCCCATCCCTGCATGAGGAAGGCCATGGTGACCTTGCGACCACGGTGGAGACGATCCTCCTTGGTAGACACCCTGCCGGCTCCGGTGGCGTTCTCCATGGCAGCAGTAGCTGTCATGGGGTACTCACCACCAACACCAATACCGTAGAAGAAGAGGGAGATAGCGTAGCAGATAACCCAGCCCTGAAGGTCGAGACCCCACGAGGCAGTGAGCATGAGAAGACCGCCAAACATGATAAGCGCATCCTGGATAAGACCCCATCTGCGACCGAACCTGGTGCGCGTTAGTGTTTGTCTGGTAACCATCGAGAGAGGAAAAAAAACTCACCAATCACCCAGAATACCAACGAGAATCTGACCAACAATGATACCAAGAATCTCCATGTACGTGACAGCAGCAATCCAGTTTTCACTGCAAACCTGATACTTCTTCCAGCACGAACCCCAGGCAGCCTCAAACAGCGGCGCCAAGTTACCAATAGAGAACAGGACGTAACTACTTCTCGTTAGCGAAAATCGCACTCAATCGAGAAAAACTCAAAAACCTACCCCTCCAAACCGAGACCAGCACCTGGCAGGACGGCATTACGGAAATACCAGCCAACCGGGCTCAACGGATCCTTCTTCATCATCGATCCAATAGCCCCGAGCTCCTTCTTCGCCTCCTGGGCATCAACATGGCTGACGAACTTTGCGCGCTTCCAGAGCGGCAGGTCGGCCCAGTAGACGCCGTCGGAGTTGTAGGAGTCATCGGGCTTGATGAGGTAGTCGAAGATGGCCTTCTCGTTTGCGGCGTCG